>CAIGRQ010249541.1:0-19338 GCA_903798375.1 Fraxinus sp. D2006-0159 | reverse complement strand
ATTACAATTTGAGGAGTTGATGATTGAATAAAAATTGAGTTGGCCATTGCCACGTTTTCCCCTCCCCTTCTTCTCTTCGGCTTCTTCTTCTACTTCCCCTCCCCTGTTTCTCTCTTTAATATAATTCTTTTGTAGTTCTACATCACTTACCTTGTTCACTGTTTAAACAAATACAAAAATTACATTTCAGAGATAAAATGTGCAGTTGCTAGACACTGCCACAATATGATTCTCTCTCTCCATGAGAACTACTTCTATTCGGTAAACAAGACTTTTATTACACGGACTCTTTTAAGTGTGTTAAGTTACTAGCTTAAATACTTTAAACTTGTCAGTGGTTACGTTCTGCAACTACTTAGAAACCTCATCTGAAGATGTCCATTTTATTTGTGACTACTTTACATGCTTTGAACTTTTCATTTTGATCAATCTATGCTGGGTTAGACAATGTATCAAAGTTTGTATGATAAAATTTGTTGGAGTTTTACATTGGTTCTCAGCCTACCGCAAGCCTCCTCCTTTATCTGGGCTTAGAATAGGCTATAAAAAAACATAGGTGGAGTTTCGTAAGACACTGTGTTTATTATATAGAAAAGGGAAAAAGTTATCGGTACTTCGTTGTATCTGTATCCATTCTTCATAACTTCAACTTATTATATATTCTAGGCCTTTGTAGATGTTTAATCTTGGATATATCTTTTCAACTACACATCGTAGTACTTCTGTCAAAATTTCATTCATCCTGATTAATGGTGGTTCTCAGCATTTTATTGCATCAGACAGCCAAATTAAATGTCGACCATGAAGCTTACTCCTCAATTTTCTATTAGAGAAGCATCAATATGGAGCAAAGACTGATTATCATGTGCTTTATACTTAATCAGGTGCCTACAGTGACTCACGTGGTGTTCCTGGAATAAGGAAAGAAGTGGCAGAGTTCATTGAGAGACGTGATGGTTATCCAAGGTGACGATAATTAACTTGTAACTTTCATGTTTTGTACAAAAGTATTAGACCTTACTAAATAGTAAAATAAACAACTTTAGCTTCTTTTTGTTTTGAATGTCCTGTGCTGTCAATTCACCTTACTAAACATGCTAATTATGTTTGAGATAGATGTTAACAAGTTTTATGATATTATACTAATTCTTGAACTGATTTCAGTGATCCAGAACTCATATTTCTGACAGATGGTGCCAGCAAAGGAGTGATGCAAATCTTAAATGCTATTATTCGTGGTGAACGTGATGGGGTAATTATCCTTTAAGCCTCTTCCATCCTTGCTGTTTTCTTTGCCTCATCTTGGGGTGATGCTTTTCCATAATATTAATAACACTGTTCTTATTTGTTTCCAGATACTGGTCCCTGTTCCACAATATCCCCTTTATTCAGCTACAATATCGTTATTAGGTGGCTCTCTTATTCCCTATTACCTTGAAGAAACTGCCAATTGGGGTCTTGATATTGTTAACCTTCGCCAGTCAGTTGCCCAGGCTCGTTCTCAAGGAATAACTGTAAGTATTTCTTGTACATATATTCTACAAGCATGCTTCGGTGTGCTTAAAACTTACTTTTCCAGAAAATAAGTTAATAGTAAAAGTTAATGAAGGCGGCTTGTTGTTATGGTGCAATTAGCTGTTTCCATGTTGCATCTTGTCCAATAACAAAGAATTATCTAATTTAAGGAAACTTGTGTTGTTCTTGATACATGCTTATTAGTTACGTTTTCTATATGCTCCTTAAAGTTTCTCCAACTTATTTATTTTTTATTTTTTATGTGTTTGTGATAAGGTACGGGCGATGGTGATTATAAACCCTGGGAACCCTACTGGACAGTGTCTTAGTGAAGCAAATCTGAAAGAAGTATTACAATTCTGTTATCAGAATAATTTGGTATTGCTTGGAGATGAAGTTTATCAGCAAAATATTTACCAAGATGAGCGTCCTTTCATAAGTGCACGGAAGGTAATACATACAGTGCATGTTTTGTTCGAAATGTCCTATTAGTTCTCTTGGATCTTACAAACTGATGGCATAACGTCCTTCAACAATGAGTACATGTTTGGTATACAATATTTGATCGTAATGGGCAGTAGAGTCGACAGATTTTAGTTTCTTTTTGTTTCTTAACACTGTCAAACTACACTTTAATGCCCCTTAAATATACTTTGCATGAAGGTTCTGATGGACATGGGAGGACCCATAAGCAAGGAGCTTCAGCTTGTTTCCTTCCACACAGTCTCCAAAGGTTATTGGGGTGAATGTGGGCAACGGGGCGGATACTTTGAGATGACTAATATTTCTCCAAAGGTTTGCCTTGCTGTAATTTTAAATTATGTTTTTTAAGCATTAAACACTTAACTCCGAGAGCAATAGTAAGCAAAAGTGAATCAGGAATGAGCAAAGCAAACAAGTCTGTTTACACGTTAATATAATGCAGAAAGAGATACAAGGATTTTTACACACACGCCTCCCTATCTTGACTATACAAACCCTTTTCCCCTCAAAAAAAATATTATTTATTTATGATAGGAATGTTAGGGTCAGGGGCGGAGCTAGACTTTTTGTATTGTGCGGTCAAAAATAAAAATGCAATTTTTCTTTTTAAAACAACATAACATTAATGAAAATAAGTCGATACGCTATTACAGTTGAAGCTTATGCATTTTCATACTTTGGAAGTTAGAGTTTTCTTGCTCAGAATACCGCTCAAGCAGAATTATGCACGTTTTGGGCGCCTTAAGGACGCTCGAGTAGAGCTCGGACGTTCCAACGGCGGTAGAAATTAAAAAGTTTTTGCATGTTTCCTATGTGGTTTGCATTATGTCAGATTTCATCCTATATGGTTTGCATTATGTCAGATTTCATAAAGATTCTGCTTAATTTCAATCATGGTTTCGATTTGCATTGCCTCTAGAAAAGTTGTATCTATTCATTTCAAAGTATAACTGTCCTTGCCAACAATGGTTTACATTAGTTTGTGAATGGTGACTTTCTGGAAATTAATGTCAATTGCAAACACTTTCTTGGAGAAATAGTTATTTGATATTTTTCTGGAATTAGAAATTCTGCAATTCAGTGGTCTTGTGAGGCATCCACCAAACCACAAAATCAATTTACAGAATTATTGAAAAAAGAAAAAGAAAAAAGTCAAATCCAAAATTTTTGTGGGGTGTGGGTCCGCCTATGGTTAGTGTGACCTATATATGAATTCCGGATAAACCCCTATAAATAAAACAATCTAGGGGAGAAGTGTAGAATATGGTTACGCTCCACAGTCCAACGATAGACTTAAAATCCTTTTGCCAACTTGGGGTACTTGAAGTTCTAAACATTTAGTAAGATAAAACTGCTGAGGAACACAAGTATTAGTGCTGTTTTTATTTGCCAAGGTTAGACAATTTACATCACAAGTCCTTTACAGGCAAAATGACGGCTGCAGTCAGTGAAATGCTTACCCCATGTTTGTTTATAAGGATTTAGATCCCATGGGAATCAAAAATATTGATTTTTTTCTTTTCTTAATTCTGAATCCTATCACCAAATAAATTGTCGACTGTGGTTGCAGACAGTTGAAGAGATATACAAGGTTGCTTCCATTTCACTCAGTCCAAATGTTCCTGGGCAGATCTTCGTAAGTCAGTTATTTAATAATTTGTGTTTTATACACGGGCTTTCTCTTTTCAGTTTCTAGTACTCTTGCATTGTGGTATTATGTTGATTGAACTGGTTTCGCCCATTTCAGCCAATTTCAGCCATTGTCCCAGAGCTAAATTATAATTCTTTTCCTTTTACAGCTAGGGCTTATGGTCAATCCTCCTAAACCTGGAGACATATCTTATGAAAGATTTGTTAGAGAGAGGTATAACTGCTAATATCCAATCCTTCACAATTCTTTGTGATTTTTTTCTTGAGAAATTTTTCTAACTAGTCAATTTGTTTTTGGCCACAAAGATATTTGTTTCCCTCCAAAAAAAAATAAAAATAAAATAAATAAAAAAAAAATATGGCCTTTCACTTAAGTAGTGCCATTTTATTATATTGTCTTCTAGGCAATCACGCACAGTTGACGAGGAACATTATAGTGTTTAAATGGATTAGAAAATCTTGTCAAATTTCCCTTGTTCGACAATAATGCTAGATCATGGAAAAAGGAAGGGATAAAGTCAAATGGTCTAGAAACTCTCGTCTACTTTGCCTAGTTTGACAAGAATGCCTAGATTTGTTCAAAAAGGAGGAGGTGGATTTGGTAAAACCTTTGAAAAGAGAAGGTTATATTTGTTAATTTTTTTTTAAAAAACAATGACATCATTTATAATTTTCAGAAGTAGTGGACAAAATTCATTTTTCACTCTAAAAGTGTCGTTTGTGGGAAATTTCTTCTGTTTTTCTTCTAAATTTTAGAATTTAGAGAAAAGACCTTAACCT
This sequence comes from Fraxinus sp. D2006-0159, assembly GCA_903798375.1. Taxonomy (NCBI): domain Eukaryota; kingdom Viridiplantae; phylum Streptophyta; class Magnoliopsida; order Lamiales; family Oleaceae; genus Fraxinus; species Fraxinus sp. D2006-0159. The sequence continues at coordinate 14,910 of CAIGRQ010249541.1, read as the reverse complement.
TCCAATGAAAGTAATTGACTCTTTAAGCGTTGCTTGTGTCTTTTGCAAAAACGAACTTTTTGACCTCATTTCTCTCACTATCGACGTGGACAATAAATATCGGGCCCACTTGCATTCTCTCAAGCTAATTCCAACATGCGTGGACAAATTATCAATCGATAATATTTTGGATTTGAATATGGGAGAAGTTTTATAACACGAGACAAATATGTTCGAGTTTTGGCAAAATATATGTGATAAATTGCATGATAATGAATGATCGACTAAGAGCCAAACTTAGGATCAAGATCACACATAAAACATTAAAAACCAAAGATTAATTAAAAGGGGAGAATGTATGGCTTGCAGTTGATATATTTGCATCCCCTAAAATGATACAAATGAGGGAAATTTATAGTGTTACATGTAAAATGGTGTCTATGGGATAGGGGTACACGTGGTTACATCTCCTTAATTGAGGCATCTTATCCTAGGTATCAATTTTTACTCCACTAACCTGTAGCACATTAAAAGTTCCAAAAATGGGTAACTACCCTATAACCTATGTTGACAAGACTTTGACATTTTTCCTCATTACAAAAGTCCAATCAATCATTCCAAAATGATTTCATAAATTCAAGATCTTCAAATGTGGATTGTTATCAGTCTTAATTGAGCTTTAGATTCTACTTCATTGAGCTTTGCCACTTCGGTAAAAGGGGCTTCGGCAAGTCCATTTCATGAAATCACTTCGGTGCTTCAGATTTAATGGACTCTGATAGGTCCTATGCATTCCACGTGGAATGGCACATTGCTTCGACAGAAGGGACCTCGGTGGGTCGGTTGAGCCACGTGGGAGCTTAGGTGGCGAAGTGTAACAATAATCCCCTAAGTCCATGTATGGTTATTCATGTCATGCGTTGACTTCTGTCTTGAGTAGAATTTCTTTGGAAGGAGACCTCGCTTGGCGAGGATATACCCCTTCATGTCTTCCAAATACTTTTTCAACCCCGGGCACTTAGAAAAAAAGAGTCTAAGGGGTGGTACTACATGATCCCTTGGGGGGCCATGCCCCTTTAGTAGTAGGTCTGCCATCTCCAGCAAACTATATAAGATAAATTACACGATAATGAATGATCAACTAAGAGCCAAACTCAGGATCAAAACCACACATCAACATTAAAAACCAAAGATTAATTAAAAGGGGCAGAATGTATGACGTGCAATTGATATATTTGCATCCCAAAAATGACACAAAGGAGGATATTTATAGTATTACACGTGAAATAGTGTTCATGGGATGGGAGGACACGTTGCCTCATCTCCTTAATCGAAACATCTTATCCTAGGTATCAATTTGGACTCCACTAGCCTGTGGCGCATTAAATGTCCCCAAAAGGAGGTAGCCACCCTATAACTTATGCTGACAAGACTTTAACTTTTTTACTCATTACAAAAGTCGAATCAATCATTCCATAAGGATTTCATCCACCTAAGTTATGTTGTCTTCTCATGGAAGGATATTATTTATATCACAATGTTGTATTCAATTGAATGTTAAGTAGGGTCAACCCAATCTCTTTTGTTTATATGACGACTCTCTGCTTTCAATAAGACAAATTATATGCTACCGTGCGGACCTGAAGAGGCCAGTAGATTATAGCACAGTCACAAGAGGGTTGGATGATAAGTAGGACTGTGCAATTGAGACAGGCCTTTCAATTTAAATTGATCTTATATGTTTCTTTTTTACTTGATCATTCTTGTTGGTTAGACATCATAAAAGTTAGTCTTCCTTTAATCTGCTTTCTTTTATATTCAAAATTGATGACCCATAATTTCTTTTTATTTGATTTCGTTTTTTTGCTGAACTATTGCTTAGTATTCGGTTGGTTATTTCGAATAGTAATTAATTGCTGCATTCTTTTGTCACTCGCAGCAAAGGAATCCTTGAGTCCCTGAGGAAGAGAGCACAAATAATGACAGACGGATTCAATAGCTGTAGAAACGTGGTCTGCAATTTTACAGAAGGTAAATCATTGCCTTAGGATGCACGGGATTTCTAAACCCACCCGTCACTCCAAGAACACCCTAAAACGCGGTCAATAAGATATCCACTTTCCTGCATCACAGAGTTATTCACTGTTAAGAACTAAATGATTTCAGGTGCCATGTATTCCTTCCCACAAATACGTCTACCTCCAAAAGCAATAGAGGCTGCAAAAAAGGCCGGAAAAGTTCCCGATGTTTTCTATTGTCTCAAGCTTCTAGAAGCCACAGGCATTTCCACTGTCCCGGGTTCGGGATTTGGTCAAAAGGATGGGTACGTCCAAATTTAAATTTTTCGTTATGGTTAGTTTTATGTGGAAGATTGCTTACAGGCCACCACCTAAGTTTTTTGTCGGGAAGTAATGCTTAAAATCGTATATTGGGAAGGTTTCACCTTTTTAGGTGGTTCGGGGATATAGCTCCACGCTGCTATTTTGTCGCAACTTTCTGTACAATTGAGGCACGTTAACTTCCTTAGTGGCCATTAACACTTCATTTTGTTTCAAGTTGGTGGTTGAAGTTAACCTGCGTAATGTTCGAGTTCAATTACCAACTTGAAACAAAATGAATTCCGTTGTTAGTTCAGTGGCCACCAGTGTTTTTAACTTGATTGAGGCTAATATTAACTGTATTTCTAGGGTTTTCCACCTGAGGACAACCATCTTGCCAGCTGAGGAAGACATGCCGGCCATCATGGCTAGTTTCAAGAAATTTAACGATGAGTTCATGGAACAATACGAAGACTACAGAGGCTATTCGAGGATGTAAACATGTGGTCGAATGTCTACTGTATATTGGCTTCAGCTGTTAAGAACCTAAAAAAAGTTTCCTCTATACCTCATTTATCTTTACATCTTTGTTCAAAAGTAATTACTACAGTTACTTATGCTTGACACATTATATGAGCATATATATTTCCTTGCCTGTCTTAATAGTTATTTGATCACTTCATTTTGGTGGTAACAAAGCCAATAATTTTATTCATGAACAAGTAAAGATAGTGAAAATATCCAATGATGACAAGATTAAAATAGGATTTTGAGAATTGTGTCGATTTTGAAGGTAGATTAGACCTGTCAAGCTAACTTGGGGGAGCCAAGCTGCCCAACTTAGGCCATAGGTCAACCAGGTTTTTGTAGTATTAACATACAATTTGAGTTGATTTATTCTCAACTGTAGATCTCAGCACCCAAAAAGTCTAGACAAACGATGGACCAAGTCACCATGTTGAGCCATGCTAGGTGAACTCGTGTCGATACTGAAGGCAGTTTAGACCATGTCAAACTAGATTGGGGAGTCAATCGACCCAACTTAGGCCTTAAGTCAACTAGGTTTTGGTCGTCTTAGCTTACAATCTGAGTTATTTTCCTTTTGACTTTGAGCTCTTGTCTGGTTTGGATTAAAATCCAATTAAAATCTTCAGTCAAAGTCAATAATTAATTTTTAACCACAATTTTATGAGATTTACAATTTTTCAACCATACATTTCATTAACTTTTATCAAAATCTACTAAAAATCTGATTTTAATCTAACGGGGCCTAAATCTTAACACACACAAGGTCTAGACAAATGATGGGCCATGCCACCATGTTGAGCCATTCTAGATTGACACTTGTAATTTCTTTTTGTCAAATTATTACTTGTATTTTATTATGTTTTATAGAATTTAAAGGGTATGCTTTGTCAGATTATGCTCCTATAAACAAACGCAACCAACTTAACACCTCGAACTCCAAAAAATCAATTCTCTTTACACGTTTTCATGAGACGGTCGAAACATATTAATTTCGCATCTCACTAAAGAATTTTTGTATATAGTGGGGGTAAACATGGAAATGAAAAATATTTGACGACTGAAAGCAAACAATTAGGGGTAATTATATTACCACAACAAAATTTACTTATCACACCACATTATAACTACACCATTTATAACTACACCACAATTAAAATATAATTTCAATAAATACACCACAATAAATTTACAATTATACCCATTATTTAATAAAAACTTAAAATGAACAAATTTATAATTACACCACACCATTTCTTCTACCCTCCAACCTGCCTAAACATTTCTTCAACCTTCCAAGATACCTCAATAGCGATTCGATCTCTTTCCCGTTTCTAAGAATTTCTTCGGCAATTCTTCTTACTTCTCAATTATATCCTCCTTATAATCTCATGATTTTTTTTGTCTAAATTTTAGGCTGCAATTAAGACTTCGAAATGTCTTGCATCTGGAAAACGAAGGGAACTCTTTTAAACTGATATTGCAAAGTAATTGAAAATGCTTTAATTCATTAATTGAGATTTGATTCGGCTAGCTTTTGCTCCAAAAAAAGTTTACGGTGTTTACAAATGAAGGCTTGAACTGTGCGCTGAAATTCTTCATTGCTTAGCCTTTCAATCTCTGCTCCGACTAACGGAGTCATCCTTAAATTCTTGGTCTTCGATAGCTGGGGCTTCTGCAGTGATTGAATCCTCTGAAACCGTTTTATTACATGTCCTTTTCAGTTTAAGAAACCTTTCCAAATTAGGTTTACAATGAATTAATTAACTATAGTGTCTGGTTCATCAACTCCATCCTCGTTTCTATAGTGTCTGGTTTACAATGAATTAATTAATTCAAATACCCCCATGGAAAAAAATTCTACGCAGACAAACGCGTACATGTAGGTAGCCTAATGCTGTCTTGCAAACACTAAGCATTGATATTGGCTTCTGCGATTCACTGGAAACTGTGTTTCTGTTTTTCCAAATTCATTGTTGAGAAATAAAGACGGAATCATTAGATTTCTCGTAGAAGAAAGCAAAAGCAAGAAATTAGATGTTAAGGAGAAAGAAGGAAAGAAATTAGGGTTTATATTTGTGGTGTAACAATAATTAATTTAATTAAAAAATATATATTAAAACCCTAATTATGTAATTTTACTTATGGATATTTAAGTAAATAAGAAATTTNTGTCTTGTTATGCCCAACTCGACAAATATCCAAATAATATGGAAAGGGAAAATCACCCTTCCCCTTTTCCCTTTCCTTTTATTATTATTATTATTTATTTAAAATACGAATTATATCTGTGTTTTTTGGAATGTGGGATTATCCGAATCCAACTAACGTCATATTCATCCGGATCAATTTTATCATTATTATTGTGCATCCCAATCAACTGCACATTGTACACGCATATACAGAGAATTGAATGCTTACTTTCTCCATCCATCCAAAATCATACGATCAGCAAAAAGGAAATTGATTTAACACAAGACTGAAATGGAAAATTTTGATCCAAAATTGGCTTGGGGACGCTTAGCCGTTCTCTCCTCTCACCTTCTGGCTTCAGTTAATCTAAACGATCCCGTTTCTGCGGGGTTTGTCGAAGCTTCGAGCTGCTCCGCTGCTGTGGCTCCGCCACCGAATCTGAAAGGTTCGTTGAATATAGTCGACGAGCGTACCGGTAAAAGGTACCAGGTCCAAGTCTCCGAAGAAGGCACCATCAAAGCCACCGACTTGAAAAAGGTAATTGATAGCTGAAAATTAAATCTTTATCATTATTTTTATTAGTGATGTTGTTCGTATTTCAACTGGGATTATTCTTACTTTTGCTGTAATTTTTCCTTTGTTTATAGATTCGAATTTTACCTTGTTTTAGTTTCTGCTGTTTTATTGAGTTCATCGACAAATTTATATGAATTCTGGGTCTGATTTATTTCTTTATGGTTTTCTCGTTAAACTGAGGGTTTTTGAAAACGAAAATCTTTATTCAATGAAGCTTTGATGATGTGTTTTTACATGAGGGGTGTTTTCATATCCTACTGTTCTATCTTGCTCTTGGAAAAGTAATTAAAAAATATTGGACTCGATTAGAATCTTGTAATGAATAAACGGTTCATAAAAGTACCTTTTATTGGTGAATCTGCGTGTTATGTTTGAAGATTCTGATGTGAGAGAGGATTGTAGATAACAACAGGTAAGAATGACAAGGGGCTCAAGCTTTACGATCCAGGATATCTTAATACGGCTCCTGTGAGATCGTCAATTTGTTACATTGATGGTGATGAAGGAGTTCTTAGATACAGGGGTTACCCAATTGAGGAGCTGGCTGAAGGAAGTTCCTTCCTGGAAGTGGCTTACCTTCTGTGTAAGTGTTACTACTATATTTCACGTGTTCTTGCATCTTGAGTAACTAAATCTACGCTGGTGTATTAGCACCAGTTTCGGTTCTTGTCCTTCCCAATCTGTATTTTGGTGCACCATTTGAAATCTATTCACATGGGTGATTGACTGCTTCCATTTCTATTTGCCTGTTTCGAGCTTCGTTTGATTCTCTCTCAAGGCATCTCTGCCAAGCTTAATCCTGATATTTTGTGAAATTAATGGATCCATGTCGTTATTTCTAGTTTCACTTCATTGGCATTGGAAAAGTATTTGCATGTCATAGTTATGTTTGTTTGAAATGCAAATGTTGATGAATATATGAGAAGTTAGTACTTAATTGGCACTCAGCTTTTGCTTGCTTCATATGATTGGCATATACATCGATTGAGTTTAGTGATTTTATTAATTTCTGGTTTTCTACTTTATAATGTTGAAGCATCTGCCCCTTTTGATGGCAGTGTATGGTAACTTACCATCCGAAAATCAGTTGGCAGACTGGGAGTTTGCTGTTTCACAGCATTCAGCTGTACCACAAGGAATATTGGTATGCTTGTTTTCTATGTCCTGCACAATTTTTTGAGTTGTTCTAAGTGACGGTAGCTGGAATTTGAGTCTCGAACCAAGTTTCTTTGTTTTAACAAGAATTTTCTGAAAATCTTACTTTCTTGACTTAGATATATAATACAAAACTCACAAAGAATATATATGTTAGCATGATAGGGGAAAAAAATAATGTTACTCGTATTTTTTGCTAAGGTTACTAATTATGCGACAGTGTCCTGATGACTTGCAGGACTTGACTTCTTAGACTTCACGTCAGATTTGAAATAATTGCTTAAGTGACACATTAACTTGAGTCTGATGGGACCTGCATTGCTAGTTTAAATTGTGCGCACTTTGATTTGGATGACATATTTGTTCTCAATAATTTTTTTCTGAAACCTCACACTTCGTTACCTATACTTGTAAATATATTGTAGAGAGTGTGAATAACATTTTGTTCATCTTTGATACTCTCAATATTACATCAATCTGTGCTATTTTACCAGATTTTGAATGATAATATCTTGTCAATACTTAAAACTTTACTTACACTAAGTCCTTCAGTTATGTTCCGGATAAAAAGGTACCATTTGATAGAGGTTTATATGGCATTAATATTCTCCATTAAATTTAAAGCACAAAATGAACATCCTCCCCCTCCTCTGAGCAGCTGCTACTATTTGTAAACAATATGAAGATATTAAAGAATAAAGGGGAAGAGAGAGAAGAAGTGTGAGGCTCCCTATTTTCAAGGGAAACATTCTTCAGGTGTGCGTGACATACTTAAAGATGCCACTTGCCATTGACGAGCAGGTGAATGCCGGTAGCCCCGTGATTATTTTGAATCTGCCTGCTGTCTCTGATCACAGCCTCGTTGTTGTCGTGGATTATAGTCTGATAGTTCACAGCTACTGGCAGGTGGTGTTAGTGACTGCCTGATGGTTGTCAACGCCAGATGGTGGTTTTTAATGACTGCAAAGTTATTGAATACTGGAAGGTTGTCACCAGCGATTGCATGCAACTGCCACGTATTCACTGAATGTCGTGGGTGGCTCCCCCTATGGTGGTTATGTTGGAAACGGTGTTGGTTCAGTGGTGTGATTATGGAAATTATTTTCCCTTCTCCAAAATCTTATAGCATTTTCCTCAGAATCAACAGTTGTTTTGACCATGAAAATATTGTTTGTATACCAATTTTAGTGGCACATCAAATGGAAAATGTTTCCCACAAAACAAATGGAGCCAAATTTTTTAAATGCCTAATAGAGATGGTGATTCATATTCTTTAGTGTTTCAATGAGGCTAAGGGTGAGAAAAACATCACCCTTTGGTTTCATGAAAGCAAAGTTCTTAATTTTTTTTTTTCTTAGATTATGGCAATACCCTATTAGGATCAATAAGCCTCAATCCAGCTTCCTTCAGGAACTCAAGGTGAACATCTAAATTTCCTGATTGCGTTTTGATTCTTTTTTCAGGATATCATACAGGCAATGCCCCATGATGCTCACCCAATGGGTGTTCTTGTCAGTGCAATGAGTGCTCTTTCTGTGTTTCATCCTGATGCTAATCCAGCTTTAAGGGTAAGCCAGTTGTTTAATAATAATAACTTCTTTCAATTCCTTTTAATTAACTTCTTGTTATGACATGTGGTTGGCACCTTCTAAATAATGGGTATATGCTGTATCAATCTTTATTGTTTGGTTTGCTGTGCTTGCAGGGCCAAGACATTTATAACTCTAAACAAGTGAGAGATAAACAAATAGTACGCATACTAGGAAAGGTTATTTCCTTTCCTTCTTTAAACATGAGTCAAACTATTGAATATTAGCTTCTGAATCTCCTGGATGTCTTTTTCAACTTATTATCAACTCAACCATTGCATTATTAAGAAGAGGGTTAATAATATTTCAGGCGCCAACAATTGCTGCTGCAGCTTATTTGAGGATGGCAGGAAGGCCACCTGTTCTACCATCTAGCAATCTTTCATACTCAGAGAACTTCTTATATATGCTTGATTCCTTGTAAGATCTGTTTCCTGTTTTCATCTTCCCTAATAACTTCGTGAACAGAAATAGTTCCTGGTTCGCTGTCCTGGAATAGCTTTCCATGTTTATCTTACTTTTCAAGTCGAGGGACAATTTTGAATCTAGTTCACCGAAGCATGGAAATGCAGCAATTGTGTTCCCAGATTAATTTGCTTTCTCAGACCGAGTTACCATGCCACTATTCTTTGAAAGTTGGGCCGCTATTTTGACTAAGAGTTTTGGTTACTATACGCAGGGGCAATAGGTCTTATAAACCCAATCCTCGACTTGCTCGTGTTCTCGACATTCTTTTCATACTACATGCAGAACATGAAATGAATTGTTCCACTGCAGCTGCACGGCACCTAGCTTCAAGGTAGCATCTTATTTTTTCCTTGAAGATAACTTTTTTTTTTTTATGATTTTTTACTTTCCCGAAACTGCACGTACAGTGGTGTTGATGTATACACAGCCCTTTCTGGAGCCGTTGGAGCTCTATATGGTCCTCTTCATGGTGGAGCAAATGAGGTATTTAGCATTTTAGCATGTGTCCACCAATCAGACGCACTCAGAAGTTTCAACCAGTCACTATATGCTTGTATACCTTGAAATTGTTATGAGCCCATTGATCTAAAGTTGCTTTTCTTTGTGTGCTATATAGGCTGTGCTTAAGATGTTGAGTGAGATTGGAAGTATTGAAAAGATACCGGAGTTCATTGAGGGTGTGAAGAACAGGTTGGTACCCCTCTGTTGCAGCAACGGTGTGGGCTTCTTCTTCTTCTTTTCCCTTCCCTTCACGAAAATGCTTCTACTCATGGTCTAACTCATGCACGTGTTGTATAATTCTATTTTCTCAAGGAAGCGTAAGATGTCTGGTTTTGGGCACCGTGTCTACAAAAATTATGATCCCAGAGCAAAGGTCATTAAGAAACTTGCAGAAGAAGTATTTTCCATTGTTGGCCGAGATCCTCTGATAGAGGTAGGTTTGTTTTTGTTGGAGTTAATTTAGAAGTATGGGTGATGTAAAGCCTTTGGATTACATTGACAAACTGATTAATTCTGTAACCAAGTTATACATGTTAAAATATATGCAGCAGCATGGAATCTGCCCATGAAATCACTACAGAAATCAAATGAGCAAATGAACATCGACGCTGCAGGAACCACCAAAGTTCCTGTGGCGTTAAAAAGAGTTTAAAATTGGGTTACTATATAATTGTCAGAGTAAAAGATTGCTTAAAAAAAAATCTCATGGTTTGACATGTTTGCAAATTTTGAGTTTAATAAAAACGAACAATGTTACGAGTAGGCACCCTTGAAAACAAAAGCTTGCTACCCCTTGCTCCTGGTACCTTCTTGATGGATGCATCAAGAACAAAAGAAGGATTGGCTTCCTATGTAAGGATAAAAAGGGGTAAAAAATGAAAAAGGGCAATCAGGATTCCCTTATAGGGGACTGACCAACGATTTAGATTTTAAATTGGGATTATGAGGACAGTTGACTCCTTGCCTTTGGTCTCACGGTCAGAGTTAATGACTGATATTACAATTTAAGCAATGTTGATCACAAATTCAAGTCTTGTGGCCACAGTTCTGTTGGCAGGGTAAAGATGGTTCTTTGATTTTGGAACCATTTTTCATGCTTAGCTTCTTGTTTTCGTTGCTGCTTCTTAGTATTGCTGGCTCTACTCTAAAATCACAACTTCTTAGTATTTGAATAGGTAGCCTTTATTTTTTTGGAATATAAACAAAGAATTTGACTGTGCATGATCCAATTTATATAAATGATTTCACACCTGATGTTGGACAATGGTTTCATTTATATTATACAAGAACTTAAATTCTATGATGCTAGCAAATTCTTTGTTTATATTCCAAAAAAATAAAGGCTACCTATTCAAATGCTTCTACATAGGCTGAATCAATCTCATGTCATTGCAGGTGGCCATAGCTTTGGAGAAAGCTGCCTTATCTGACGAATATTTCGTGAAGAGGAAGTTGTACCCCAATGTTGATTTCTACTCTGGGTTAATTTATAGGTACAAAGAGAAATGACAATTGTATTTGCTCTCTCTGTTTTTTTTACTGAAGGGAGGGAGTTAAAATATTTTACTATGAAGTTTTGAGTGTTATGAAGAAATTCTTAATCTCGTGACACTTTAATTCAGGGCAATTGGTTTTCCCACGGAGTTCTTCCCTGTTTTGTTTGCAATTCCTCGAATGGCTGGCTATTTATCTCACTGGCGAGAGTCTCTGGATGATCCTGATACAAAAATCATGCGACCGGCACAGGTTATTTTGTTATCTGCTGTTCATTTCCTTATAGTTCTTTTCCATTTCCCGATACGATACTATACAAAAAGTATAGTATTTGGGTTTTACGCATGATTTTTTAATTGCATCAGTAAAAGAAATGCAAATATTCTATTTGTACAACACCGGTTCACAACGTTGGTTGACAACACTCTCACAGTGGCGGGTCCCATTGTATTTAAAAAAAAAAAAATTCTCACCCCACCCACCCCATGTGTGAGAGGTTGTCAACCGACGTTGTCAACCGACGTTGTACGTCTAGCACATCTCAAAGAAATGTATCTACAGTATTCTGCTGCATCTTAATCCTTGTTTTACATACCAGGTGTACACTGGTGCATGGATGCGGCATTATATGCCACTGAAAGAACGGATGATGTCAACTGAAGCAGATAAACTCGGGCAAGTGTCCGTTTCTAATGCTACCAGGAGGAGACTAGCAGGATCCGAGGCCTAGGTCTTATATTGTCTACATCGGATTGCCGAATTCCACTTGTCGAAAACATGGTAATATTATTACCGGGCTAAGGATGTTTTTCTCTGTCGGTTAGGAAAATATGCTTTTATCGGGCAACTTGCCTACTCAAGATTGATAATGTTGCAAGCTCTGCATAGAGCAAAACATGTAATAGTTGTATTTAAACAATATTTACTTGATGACCTGAGCTGCAATAAAAATGAGCATGTGGATTCATTATTTCACTATGGTAAACGAACGTCCTGGCCACATGACTTCATTTGCAACTTTTGAGTTTATTCTCGGCTATAAAATCTTACCGACAGGTCGTCTGCTCATGCTGATTTCATATTAGTGTGTCAGTTGACTTGTTGCATAAAAGCTACATTTGATGTTAGGGAGTATCACTCGTTTTCAAAACCGGTTTCACTAAACTGCAATAAAATAAAGTCTAGAGATTCAAATTCTGCACGACTCCATACTATTGAACTGTGTCAAATGAGATCAAGAAAGAAAGACACGTTAATTGTTCTATGATTCTATCCACTATAAACATTTAGCCCTTGTCTGGGTTCCATTTTTTAAAAAATACATTTTTCAAAACTCATTTTAAAACACACATTCTTCTATAAAATAGCATTACACGTAAATTCAGAACTTTTCGTTCTTTTTTAACCATATTTTTCAAAAAATCATTATTCCAAAATACATAGCTGGACTTGGAAATGAGAAACTTTTCGTTCTTTTTTGTTGATCTGAAAATTTCCAACAAAAATGGAAATGAGAAATTTCTCTCATCATCAATGTCGAATCTTGGAAAAACTGATTTATGTTTTGATGGGATGTCTTGGAAAGGAGTATTCCTGAATTCGGTAAACGTCCACCTTTTAACTATTATACACAAATATTTTGCCAGTGTAGAAATAAATTCAAACATTTTTAATGAAGACAAATAAAACTATGATAGAACCAAACATACGAATTTTTTTTCCCAGGTGATCACACCATGATTTTATAAAGGAATTAATTCTGAGACTGCTCAAAGAAAGTTGACAGTGGTATATAAAAAGACGAACAACAGTATTGAAATACAAATTGGTTTTTGATGCATTATATGAACATAGTATTACATCATTGCTTACTCGAAAAAAATAATCCGAAGATTCATTGAGGCCATGTCGAGTCTCGTTATAGTGGCTTAGTGAGTTTGGATGATGAAGAAGCTGCATATTTGGAACTGACAACTGGTTTCTTCATGGGAGCAACACTGGGAACAAGCAAGAGATGGCATGATGAGAACTGGTAATGATATATAGAGACTAGTATTCTCGCATATGCTTGCTGAAATTAGTACCTATGATTCTTCTGCACTACTTTACTCTTCATAGCTGCTAAATTTTTGACCTCTCGGCTGCAGAAAAGAGTAGAAAATTACATAGCTGGACTTGGATCGATTTTTTTTTTTTTCATGCCAAAAAATTACCAGAAGAGAGTGCAGATTAAAAATGCTTTAATCATTTCATTAAGACTAAAATCACACTGCACAAGTATGCTGTGGGATGCATGAGTCGGTGCGAGAGAATGCCAGAGTGGTGACTGAATCTTATTTTATGTGATGCACAGTCAACAAGTAGAGGTGCATGCAATCCCCAATAGAATATACGAATTTGATCAAGTCATGTTGCAGATCCAAATAAATTTTGATTGGAGTTGCCAGCCCCAGTCTATTCATGCCCAAAATTTCATGAAAGATGAACTGTGCAACTAAGATGTACACACAGAAGTCGATAGATTTGAAGTTGTGATGATATCCTGAGAATCAAAGATAATCTAGGAAATTTATGACTTGAATAAAAAGAACTGACTTGAATGATCTAGGAAATCTATGACTTGAATAATCAAGGAAGCAAAATCAACCATAAGTTTGCAAGCATGCAAAACATTATGACATGAAACCTAGAGTTTCAGAAATAAGTAGATACACCATATTATAGATTTGAGGTACCTGTTGAGGAATTCTAGCTTTGCCTTCTTCATCAGGCCACTTTTTGTGTTGCAAATGTTGCTAGCATTTACACCTACATATGTTTAAGTTACATTGCGAGACAATCAGATTAACATCTTCACACTGGAATATTTCATGCGTTGTGAAACCTAGATAATTCGATTGTTAATATAATCTCCAATAAAATAAGTACCTCCATAGAAGGTTCTTTTCCTGCTTGAAGGTGGAACCTTTGTGCACACCTGAACTTGTCGGCTTTGTTTCCCTACAAAGCAAAGTAGTCAGTACGTCCAAGTTTGGCCCAACAAGCATTTATTTTATTATATTGGCAAAAGAAATATTATATTGGCTTAACTATTAAATATGGAGATTCAAATGGAAATGTCACATCTTGTAATGCAATAAAGCAATATGCTCATTATTTTCCAACAAGTATGGAAATTTCACTAAGCATTGTTTAAACAAACTATTTGAGGTACCCGCCTTCAATCCTGCCCCATGTGAAGCTTTCATAAAACTCCTCGAATCTCGTATCTTTAGTACCTCGTAAGGCTTGCGCCTCAATGAGATTAAGATGTTTTGCCAGTTTATCCTGTATTTTCCGGACATTTAATCATTGGCTTTAGCAAATGGAAGATAATGATAAAGACTAAGAAGAAACTTATAGTAACGAGAAGGACGTTGTGATTCCCTTAAAGAACATTTAGTAGTGAGGTAGTAATAAATTATAATTTTCGACATGATTACTAATTTGGGAACTTATTATTTTCTATTTTCCTGATCAATTTTAGAGATAAATTTTTGAATTAGTTTCATTTTTTATTTTTTAAGACTATTTATGGTTTATTATCTCGTATAAAAACATAAAATATAAGGTTTGGATTAATTTTTAGTTGGCCTGGAGTCTTACGCCTCGAAGCTTATGACTTGCCTCATAGGTACCCAATTAAGCCTTTTGAAACCCTGCAACTAAGGACACAGTTTCGCCACATATATATCTGAATGCTATATTTTCTCAATAAACAACACTAAACTAGAAATAAACAATGAATTGAAGAAATAGTAGGAAGACTGAAGACGTGAAATTCAACTACAAAAAATGACAGCTAAAAAACTTGGATTTTACTGGAGACGATGTCGCTCATACTGTAGGTGGTCAATTTGACTGGAGGAATGCATGAGACTAGGATGCAATGTCTACCCATAAAATTCAAAAATGGTAATAAGACCAAGTAATTATATCTATCGAATGTTCAGCAAATTAAGAAACATCATACAAATGAAGTGAGTGCCTTCACACAACTGTATGGTCTATCTGACCTCAAGATATTCAAGTTTCGGAAACGGCCTTCTTGCTTGCAGAGGGTTAAAAGGCTG
>CAIGRQ010249535.1:0-14277 GCA_903798375.1 Fraxinus sp. D2006-0159 | reverse complement strand
TTTTTTTTTTTTTTTTTTTTCTATTCGCCTTTATGATTATTTAGATAATTTAACTTATGTTGGCCATTATTAAATTATATCAATTAAGCTATTTCATCAATTAATACATTAAACGGATGTTCGTCGTTTACAAATCCAATCAATTATCATATCTTCTTTTATAAATTTTAAATTAAAAATCTATTATGTAGTTGTTCTTAAAGAGGCACAACTCTATAAATATAACATTTTGTTAGAAAAACATACTCTTGAATAGTTCATGTTTTCTAAACAATATATAGTTTGTTGGTGCTTTTGAAATAGCACAACATTTTATAATATTAATTGTTCCAAAAGAGCATGATATTATAATTTCAATATTCCAACAGAATATTTACCAATTGCTCTTGAAGAAAGAAATATTAAAATCGTTTTTCAAACAAAAAAAATGATGATAATAATAATATTTTATCGTACTCTCGAAATAACACATGTTTCGAATAGTATTACTTGCTCCAAAAGAGCATATCATTACAATTTCGATATTTCAAAACAATATTGACATGTTGCTCTAAAAGAAGCATACTTTCATATTCAATTAATATACTAGAAGAGTAATCAGTTGTTAGAATTATTTGAATTAATTTATACAAATCAATACTTCAAACTTCAAAAGAACATTGTTTTATTTTTTTGAAGAAGGCAATACGATCGTTCTTGAAGAATATCAATTTTTTTTTTTATATTTTATGAGAATTTATGAAATTTTTAGAAGAGTCAATATAAATTATATAGAGAAGACAAAATTTTAAGTTAGTATTTTATTCCTCACTAATTATGAGAGAAACTTTTAAAGTTTCTAAAGTCAGTGTGATAATTAATATAATTGAAGTACATCTTATATTGAACTAGAAGTTCAATTTGAATTTATTATTTGACATGACCAATCAAATCATTCTGGATCAATAATAACGTGAAAAAAATTATTGAGGGCATTAAACTAAGAACCCAAAGATTTTTCAATACAATAAATTCCTATATGATGATTGTTTTATTTATTGAGAAGTGTTAATTAATCATCACTAACTAAATAGAGATGAATTCCCTATATTTATGAAATTTAATTAGGATGATATATGAGGTCTGTTAACCTTCATGTTGACCATCAAAACATCATTTGTATCTAATAGATATAATACATCTACTAGACGATTGTATGGTGTTTGCAACCTTAAGTTTGTAAAATTATTGTTCAAATTTTAAGTTATGAACATAATTTTGAGATTATAAAATTAAGATAGTGTGTATTATTAATACTAGGCCTAAATCTCAACATTTTAAGTTGTGATGGCGATAAATGGTTTAACACTATTGACAATAAATGTGATTATAACCAATTCATATGGTATGACTATTAATGTTATCCTTAAAATATTTAATATACCTGAAGCATATAATTCAAATGATATTATCGTGATGGAGAGTAAATACGCGTTGTACTATTTTTTTCTTAACCAAGATTTTGTCCCTTAGGATTTTTCTAGTAAGGATTTCAATGAGACAACTTTTGTGACGTATTCAAAGGAATATTATACTTTTTTCCTTCATTAAGATTTTTTCAATAGAATTTTTCCTAATAAGATTTTAACGAGATATATTTTTTGTGTAATGATATCCATAATTTACAAGACATCTACCTTCAAAATAATACCTTTATATGTTATAAATTTTGTACGACTCCCGAAGAGAGCAATAAGACAATCTATTTTTCAAATGATCATCATGTGACTAAAGACAAACAATGATCAATAAACATCATCGATGAAGACGATATTGCTTGAATGTTATGACAAGACAACAAGAAAACATGTTTAACCAGAATTACAATATTGAAGACATTGACGTACAAGACATAGCTGACTCAGAGCTTAAAATCCGATTAAAATTGAAAATATGAACGTTATTGGGTCACATCCGTCTAATAAAAGTCAACCGACTAGTTTTTCAATTTTAATTCGATTTTAATCTTTACCAAACAGACTCTCAATACAAGAATTTTCATTTATTGAAATTAGTGAAAACAATTGTACTATTTTTCCTTAACTCTATTGAGTTTTGTTGACAATGTTTTAACAAGATATATATTTTGTAATGTATCATTCAACAAAAGCATATAAATATTGAAAGGCAATTATACCCTTTACAACCATAGTTATTATTATTATTCCCTTGCAGACCTAATTTTTTCCTATAAATACAAGACTTTTGGTTTTTTTAGTACATTTTATTTTACATTGTACCATGGAGCACATAATTTTACAATTGATTGTTCAAATACTTAAAACAATCAATGATCTAAAGTTTACCACCTATTCAAATGTCAAGTTGTACACAAATAATGTACAATTAGCATAATTCCTTAAATTTTAAGAAATTTTCAAGCGCAAGCGGGCAAACATGAAGTGGGAATACCAAGTTATATATCGTATAAAAGAACAGACTGCAAACCTCAATTGACAAAGGGCTGATGAGAGACTATGAGAAAGTTTTCATCTTTGGCATCTAGGGCTTCACCTGCAACTCTAAACCTTCAAATTCACAAACAGAAACAACCTCAAAATTCGAAACCCTCAAATTTCAGCTCTTCGAATATTCTTGGTCAAAAACCCAGTAGTATCTACAAATTTGAAGCCACTTCTACAGGTGAGCCTCAATTCAAAGACTCGAACTTTAAATCAATTTCAGTTTCACGAACTCACATTTATAGTAATATAAATAAATTTGATGGAAAACTCTTTGATCATCAATACCTTGCTGAAGTTCTATCAAGAAAAGATTGGTTTTTGCTTCTAAACCATGAGCTTAAGGACAAAGTGGCCAGTTTGAATACTCGGATTATTCTTAGCATTCTGCAAAATCAAGAAAACCCACTACACCTTTTGAGATTTTATATTTGGGTTTCGAATATA
Source organism: Fraxinus sp. D2006-0159 (assembly GCA_903798375.1). NCBI lineage: Eukaryota > Viridiplantae > Streptophyta > Magnoliopsida > Lamiales > Oleaceae > Fraxinus > Fraxinus sp. D2006-0159. The sequence goes on along the minus strand of CAIGRQ010249535.1, from coordinate 11,329 downwards.
TGCCCTCAATTTGCTAAGAACAATCTGATTCATGGTGCTTTAGGCAATGTCCTTTATAGGAAAGGCCCGGTTTTGTTGTCGGCTGAATTGATTGAGGACATTAGAAACTCTGGGTGTAAAATTACTCAGGATTTTCTCTGTATTCTGCTTGGTAGTTGGGGGAGGTTGGGTTTATCAAAGTATTGTATTGAGATTTTTGAGCAGATTTCTTATCTGGGCCTTACTCCTAGTACGAGGTTGTATAATGCGGTGATTGATGCATTAGTGAAGTCCAATTCTCTTGACTTGGCTTACCTTAAATTTCAGCAAATGCAGGTGGATGCTTGTGTTCCAGATAGATTTACATATAATATCCTCATCCATGGAGTCTGTAAGATTGGTGTGGTAGATGAGGCTCTTCGCTTGGTGAAACAAATGGAGGGGTTAAAATACTCACCCAACGTGTTCACGTATACTATCTTAATAGATGGCTATTGCAATGCCAAAAGAATAGACGAGGCATTTGGGCTTCTTGATAGAATGAAGAAAAGGAATGTCAAACCGAATGATGCAACATATAGATCACTTATGAATGGGGTTTTTCGTTCTGTGCCTGCTCACAAAGCACTGGAGTTGTTATCGAGATGGGTAGATATGAAGCCTAATTTGCCTAATGTGGTTTATGATACTGTACTTTATTGCCTTCTTAATAATTCTTTGCCGAGAGATGCAGCTGTATTTTTAAAAAAGGGTGCAGAACGAGGTTATAATCCTGATAGTTCAACATTTAACATTGCAATTACTTGTTTTATTAAGGGATTGGATCTTGACGAAACTTGTCAGATATTTGATTATTTTCTTAAGCAAGGTATGAAGGTGGATTTCAATGCTACTCTTGCGCTTGTCGAGGCTCTTTACAAATCAGGAAGAGAAGGGGCTGGAAATAAATATTTAAGTCTGGTTCTCGAGGATGGATTTGTTGTAAACGTATTCTCATATAACATGGTGATTGATTGTCTCTGCAAGACCAAAATGATGAACAGAGCATCAGAAACCTTCACAAGGATGTGCCAAAGAGATATTCTCCCCAATCTTGTTACTTATAATACCCTTATCGCGGGGCATTGCAAGGTTGGAAACGTAGTCAAGGCACGAGAGTTGCTGCTGATGCTCATAAGGGATGACTTTAAACCGGATATTTTCACTTTTAATTCAATAATCAATGGCCTTTGCCAAGTGAACCAGATTATTGATGCTTTTGATTGTTTCTCAGAAATGGTAGAGTGGGGAGTAACTCCAAATGCTATTACATATAATATTTTAATTCGCTCACTGTGCATTGCTGGGGATGTTTCTAAAGCAATGGAACTATTGAGAAAGATGCAAGACAAAGGAATTCAGCCTGACATTTACTCCTTTAATGCTCTAATTCTAAGTTTTTGTAGAATGGATAAAGTTGAGAAGGCGCAAAGGCTTCTTGCAACCATGTTGACACTGGATTTGCATCCTGATAATTTTACTTACATTGCTTTTATCAAAGCATTGTGTGGATCCGGAAGATATCGTGAAGCTAAAGAGTTGTTCATCTCAATTGAAGCAAATGGGTGCATCCCTGATGCTTATTTATGTAACTTATACATTGATGCCTTGATTAAGTCGGGCAGAGTCAAAGAAGCCCGAAGTATATGGTTAAAATACAAAGAGAAGGGAATAATGTTAAAACCTTGTCCTGTTTAGTTGTGTGCTACTGTGGTGGGTGATTATAGATCACACACAAGTTTGGATTGCTTTGTGAAGCTTCCGGCTTTGAATGCAGATATGGATACTAATTACATGGGTGCAGTTTACGTCCCATACTGTTGAAATTGTAGGTTCGTAATTTTGCATCTTGACAAGTAGTACTCCATCTTATATTCTTGCTTGCATAACCTGTGTGTCAGTCATGGATGTAATACTCTTACCTGTAACTAGTATTTTTAGTTGTCCGTGTATCATAGTTTGACATTTGATGTTTCTTTACAAGGTATCCAATTATTTTAACTCAAAACTTGTCAACTGTTACTAGATTTTCCCACTCTTGTTATGAAAGAAATGTTAGGGATATTAATGGATGCGAAGTTAATGGCTTACTGAGTTATCAACTTTGAGCATTATTTCATGGGGCTTGTTATGACTTCTTCATCACATTAAAAGTTTGTGATAATTGTTTCTAATTCATATAATGATTAGTACGCATTGCAATGTTTTGTAGAATGATGAACTTGCAGTTCTGCTGTTTTCCAGATACTTATCATTCGTCTCATATGTGTGAAAATAAGTTTGCTTATGTTCATAGTATCATCATCCATCACCAAAAGGCTTTTTATTAAGGGGATATCATGATGGATTTGTTTCCTACAATTAGATCATGAATTATATATCTATCTCAAAACTACTGTCTTTATTGATGAGACTGAAGCAGAAGTGTTTTAATAAATAATTCCGAAGCAAGACACTTTTCATGTTTTTGTTTAATCTAAAATATATAATCTTGAAAATGCTTGTTTTCATTTATTGATGAAATTAACAGATGCTGGGTTTGTGAGTTTATTTAGTCGAAGACATTTCAAAGTAATTGGTTCTGTTTTTGACATTTGTGCTGTATTTTAACAGCTTTCTGGGCATCAGGAATGTCTCCAAAGCTGCTGTTCTTGTCTGTGTAATTAACTGGACAAGAAGTTGTGAAGAGAAGGTCTCTCTTTGTACATGGTTGATAAGAACAGCCATTCTTAAAGAGACTCATTTGAACTGGTGAAAAAGAGAGCAGTCGGGAATTCTGCTCAGGGATCAAGATGGAAATGCTAGCTTAGAAGGCTTAATGCAGATGCTGGAGCAAACTGTCGTCCAGATGCAATACTGTCGGTCAGCATTAAGGAATACAATCATGGAGGATGCGTGCGGATAACGGTTTCGGTTTTCAATTGGTTCGATATAAAGTTTGCGTGTCATCTTAGGGGTTTAGATTTCCTACTGTGACGCCATTCTGGGGAAGATTTGTGCAACGATAGTTAACTTTCGTTTTAACCTCGAGAACATTTAGAGAAGGAAATTAAGTTAGTTGTTTCTGATGTAATTTCCCTCGAACATTTGTCTAATTATAGTATATGCTTACTACACTGAATAAATTGTTCTTTGAATTTTCTATAGAACTTCGACCCCCTGTATTGAATCATGGTTAAATTTCCCAGAATATAGTGTCTTTAACGGCATCTGTTGCTTAGACTGGAAAGAAATTGGAAATAACTCGGTGCTAAAGTAAAAGCTTTCGCTCACAAAGAGCCCCTTTTGCTACTGTTTCTTTCCTGAATATTAGTGTTTGCACAGATCACGGTATTTACAATTACAGGTCAGATGTTTGAATTGTGTCACGGGGTGTGAACCAAGGGAACTATAGTGCATGTTTAGTATGCCGTATTGGAAATGATAGTGTGTGCTAAAATCCCGTACGATGCCCATTTTCCGATTAATAATATCACTCGTTGTCTATAAGAAGTTGCTTCTTGATGAGAAATAAGGCTGGCAAAATATTACTTATTCTGGAAGTTTTGCGATTGTAGGTTTGATTTCTAGCTCTCCATACACAAAAGTCTGCATAAATTGGTAAGATTTGTCCAACCTCCTTTCTTAGTCACCTCAATTTTTATCCAATTTTAACCATAATTTACCTATAGTCTATTTTTGATTAGCTATCTTCTTCTATAAGATTGTCAATCACTTGAACAATGTATCATTCTAATTTATTGGCATTAGTTCTGCTTTTGAGAATCTTGCCGATTCTAGAAAATTACAAGTCATCTGTTAAAAGGGACATCTATATTTGTATATATAGATGTAAATAGCATGCAGCCTAAATCTGTCCCTTCTGTCTGTTCAATCTGAGTTTAATGGCATTCTCAGTAACCTCGAAGAGTTGGTTTTTGGCTACAGTTTTGGTATACATCTTTGTTTCGTTGTTGAAATTAGGTAAGGATTCAGGCATCGTCAAGTGCTATCCAATCGTTCCTACTAATTATGCTATTAATTGTTTTTTCAGGAATAAGTTTTTTATTCATCGTTGTTGATGTTTCTATTGCTACCTTTGACAGGTAAAGCATACGAAGATCATCCTCATTTAGGGGCTGCTGGCGTAATTGCAAAGGAATTCTTGCCTAAACCAGAAGATGAAGGAGAAAATGATCAGTATTTCCCGCAAGCCGGGATAATAAACACCAATCCGGCTAACATTGTCGACAAAGCCCTCGAATGTTTCCACGATAATTATGTAAGTAATAGTCGCCTTCATCCTCACCAACCTCCTGAAGGGCTTACGGGCTACGACTGAACCACTTGTGCAGCCCACCAACTAAAATTAGATATTGTTTTTAGTTACGTTGTGATTCAAGTATTCTTATCTCCGTTTCATGATTTTCCTTTTACATTATAATATTTATTATGTCCAATTTCTCAGTATTTTATGTTAATATATGGGTCTGTAATGCCTATTTATTTGTATTCACGAGCGAATCAATAGAAACTAGAAGGTTGTTCGTGAATTCTGTGTTTTTCTCGTTTTTCATATATGCTTCCATGTATCATCACAAACAGTTTGAGATGTCATTTATCGTCTCTCTGTGATCTAAACATATGCAGATTTACAGTAGCTGCGACGAAGCTTATAGATTAAGCCAAAGTGGAGAACTCAATGTTCCACACGAATACACGGATCAGTACTGCAAAGGACCGTGCCTAACTGAGACACACCATGTGCTAGACTGTTTAGACGGCATCATGAAACACTTTGAATTCTACAACAAGGCTACACTAAGTGTAGTACGAGAAACTATCGAGACAGGATGTAGTTATGGTCCTAAACGAGGTAATACTCTACAGGACATTGTTTTCTTCATTACATTATGGATTGTTGTAATAAGTTGTTTTCTGCAGGTGACTTCAGTGTGGCTGAGCACCTCCAAGTAGAAGAGAATAGCGCACGTACACTCTCTAAACCTGTTATATACGGGCTTCTGCCAATGTTTATGGCGTGGGGAGCCTTTTTTTAACGTTGCTTTTGTTGTCGTCTATTAGGATAAATGATTATATGTATTTTTTTCATACTTACGTTGCTATTGCTTATAAGTAATTTATAAACAATTCCAGGTTTATTTTTAGTGTTTCTACTGTCTCTGCTAGTATGGTTAAAAAACAGCAGTTAAAACCGTTCAACTGAAACTTAACTTCAATTTTCTTAGTTACACCAACCTATTATTTGTTATGGTCCTTGTGGAATATTTTGCTGTCTCAACCATTATTTATTGCTACAATCAATATGATTTTCTACCAAGTATTATGTTATTTTTCGAAAGTTAGGCTTTGCAAAGTCAGTAAAATTTACTTTTAAAATAACTTTTTAGCATAAAATTCCAAAAAAATAAATAAATAAAGATTATCCAAATATATTTGAAGATCAGAAGTTACTTAAAAAAAGCAACTTTACATTTCTAAGGCTTAGGCAAATATGGCTGAAAAAAACAAGACCAAAATTATCTTGAAGATATTCTCACAATNAATGCTCTATTATTGAAGTATACTGCTTATTTTCATGAATCACATCAAGAAGATAGAAAATAGTATTGGAAAAATATCAAATCCAAAATAAATAACGGCTTGTTTGGTGGCCCTTAAAACTGAACAGTATAATAGATAATATTTTAACTTCTTTTTCTTCCTTAATATTGTCGAGTGTTGTTTTGTCGAGTGTTGTATAATTCATCTACCAAACAAACCATAAGACTTTACGAGATAAGACAAAGGTAAGTTGCAATGGTGAAGTAAAATTTTGTTGATAGCCATTACAATACCAAAATGTCATCAACCACTTCATCTAATAATGAAGTAAGAATCCGATCCTCTATCACTTTTCCCAGTTCAAATGCTTCGATATCAAAATCGAGCCATCTTCCTTGTTTGCTACTCATGTCCTCATCAACAAGTTCGTCTACCATATAATCTTTCATGCAATTCCAACTCGAAATTTCATTATACACTTCGTCAGCTAACCTATCCTTTCTTCTGACGACTGAGAGACCGTTTGTCCACATTTTACATCCCCCACTTACATAATGTCTGCATCTTGAGTTCAAACATTCAGTCACACAATCAAACAAAGCCTTTCTGCTTATTTTTGCTTCAAGTCCATGACCGTTGAAACACCATTTTCGACTCTCTAATTGATTAAAAAGATGAGGGTTTATGATCTCATGAGCCCTTCCCAGCGCGTAATCCTTAAACATCAACTCTATGTTGCATAATATTTCCTTCACATATTCTTGTTCCCATCCTTTAGACTTCCCAGAATCAATGGCAAAAGAAGTAGGAGTCACGTGTTTTATTGCTCGAGTTCCAGCAGAAGTCAAATAAGCCGAGTCTGATAACTCAGCATCACCTTCAAGTAATTGTAACTTCTTCAAAGAATACATACCAAGCACTTCTTGATCTTGAACAGATGAATACTGCTTGCCACCTGGAATTGATATAACCATTCAGTTATTTCAAGATTCAAACATTGGGAACACAAAAAATCCAAATTGAAAAAAAGATGGGGTAAGAAGCAATTTTAAGAGTTATTTTCTTTTAACTGAGCTCAAAAGTTACTTTTCAGAAAGAAAGTTTCATTAATCACGTTAGGCAAAAGTAGCAACTTAGAACAAGCAAGTTTAAGAACATCCAAACAGCTCAAAAATATTACATTACCTCCTGAACTACTTCCTGCAGTGTCCGAAGAATCGAAACTTTCAGAATGATCAAGAACTGAAACTGGACTTGGGAGCCGGCAATCCAGCAACATTTTGGATTCAATCCCGTTGCCAAGTCCATTCATCAAAGAAAATCTCGGCCCACCTAGGCCGATCACACCATCTGTGTGAATCCCATCTTTGGTCCTGTTGTCTTGTGAAACTGTTGAGGTTCTTAAGTTATTCAGACCAAGCATTGGATCTTGAAAAATTGATGCAGAACTACCCATTGTCGCTACTTTGTGTTTGGAAAACTCTGCTCCACAAGTCAATTCTTTGAACTTTTGCTCCAAGAGAGTGCTCAATGTGTCACCTCCATTCACATTATTTCTAGGGAAAGAAAACTTATTCATACCATCCGAGCTCAATAACATCCGTTTAGTTTGAATACTCTCAGAAAAGTCATCGTCACTTTGTTCCCGAGTTTCTCTGGTCCTCTCACTGCAAGCTCCTTTCATAGGAGTAGTGAACGTAAAAGAAACAACGTCAGTTCCATTAATTTTGGTATCTTGATCCCATTGACTATGCCGATCCATTAAAGCATTGGACTGAATCAGTTTCTGATTTTTATCCATCAGTGCGTTATAAGCTGCCTGGTTTTTCATATATTGGTAATTCCCATCTACAGATCTTTTCTTATGAGAGACTCTTTCTGAACCAGAACAAGATACTGCCCTTTTATCATCTCTTGTGTCTGAACCGGATCTCCTGGTACTGAACTTAGAGTTTCCCGAGGTTTTACTAGAGTTCTTTTGCCTTACTGAAGAGGAATCTCCACTGAGAGCTTTCCCGTCCTGTAAGTTGGAAGCAAAGGATTTTGAATGTAATTTTCCATTGTCCGTATTAACACAATTCTGTTTCTGATTGTTCTGTCGGAGCACACTTGAACCACTTTGTGTAGATGGTTTCTTATGCTTAATCTTCTGCATATTTTGTTGGATTTTGAACGGCTGGTTGGAATTGAACACACTATGTTCTTTATGGACCAAACTTCTGCTACTGCCCGAGTTTAAGCCTTCTCGTTTCTGAACATTGGCCTTCGCCTGTAGTGCAAGTGAAATGGATTTTCCTTTATTTTTAAGGTCAGTGGAACATTCTTCAGAACCTGTATAGACACTGACTGATGTTGTGTCCATAGATTGTGCCTTAAAATACTTGGCAAAATTAGTTTCCCCTGGCTTTCGAGAAGCCTCAGACAACTTTGATGAACTCTGAGCCGATTGAACCTTTTCTTTCAAATTCTTTACTTGTAAGGGAACTGATAATGACCCCACCCGAGGCAATTTTGATTTTCTGTTAGCTTGAGGTCCTGGCTCTATAATTCTTGCAGCTGCTTCCATGATGTAAGCAGCATCATTAGAAGGGATAAAATTGGCACTTTTGATCGGAGATAAAAGTTTGTGATGGGTGATTGGGATGGATTTAGCCGATTTAGGAGGCAAAATTTCAGTTTGAAACTTCTCCATTGGTCTGTTTACTTGTTTCTGGTTTTGCACCATAAAATTCCTAACAGAAGCCAGCTCCTTGTGTCTGCTGGAGTGCACAATTTGGCTAGTTTGAGAACATTCAAGATTTTTCGGATGGTAACCAGCATCACGGAGAGATTGTGAATCGAAAAATGGAGAAGAGTAGGGCTCGGAGAAATTGGCTGTTGGCATGGAATCCAATCCCATAAGCCTTGCAACAACCCCGGGAGCCTTGGTTCCACAAAAATCTTCATCAGTGACAGATGAAGCACGGCTACAGTCACTACTACCTCTAAAACTTGATCCAGCTATCATTTCATCTTCGGCCAACTGGATATATACAAACGGTGTGTGAGTTCATATCGAAAATAATGGAAACAAAATAGACTAAATTGCTAATTACCACATCAAATAGTAATAACCCATTAAACGATGAAATAGATAAAATGAGTGTGTTCTCACCACATGAAGCTGAGTCATTGGCGAACTTCTGTCACATATCTTTTTCTGTTTCGATTGCTCTATAAAAGACCAAAGAGAACAATATTTATCAAGCCAACAAGTAAATCCTATTAATATTAATGCTCAAACACACAATCTTATCATTTAAATCAATCCATATCACTAATTTCAGAATCATACCTGGTAAATCAGACTTGCTGGAAAACAATTTCTTTCGAGATTTTGCATTCCAATCAAACATCTGGAAGAAGCCACTTCCACTTTTCGAACCTTGTTTCTCCATCCCCATATCTAGATACTGACTTTGTCGTGACAACTCTATATTCACAAACCACAGAAGTCGCTGCAAAGACAAGCAATGCTTCTACACCTAATATCCATGTGAAATTCAATGAGGCCATCTGAGTTTTTATTTAAAGAAACATAATAGCTTTAAATCAATGATTTTTTTATCATCAGCTTGATTTCCATATCTCTATACTGATGCACCACTTCAATCCACATTTCGATCAATAAAAGTACGATAACGGTTGGATCCATAAATGTGTTTCGATCAATAAAAGCACAGAGGGTTTAAAAATCGACTAATTAACATCAAATCAAGAAAATCACATAAATGTGTAAAACATCAAGGCTAGCTTTTCAAATCTCTCCGTTATTTCAGTACTTTATCCACAACCAAAAATCACATTAAATGTAAAAATCAAGCTAATCCACACTCTACATTATTCCAAGAACCAAATAAAACCACATTCTTTGGTCAGTGATTTACAGTAACCCCTTCAAAAAATCTAAAGACAAACACAATTAAAATGGTACAAATCTTCTTCACAAAAATCATTAAAAACCCAAGAAAATAACACCTCTTCTTTTAATTTCAAAAGAACTTACATGAACCACTTCAAATCATGATCTTCAAAACTCAGTAACAAAAGCTATTACATTCAAGATATGCATATGTGTGTGTGTGTATATATATACGGAGAGATAGAGAGAGAGAAAGAGAGAGAAAATGACTGAATTTTAGAGAGAAGAGAGTGAGGATGGAAAGTTTCTTGGTGAAGTGGTCGCATAGTTCAAGAAATAAGCGAGTAGGCAAAGCAAAATAAATTGGGTTTTAGAAATTTTCAAGAAAGGGCAAATTAATTGGAAAGCTGTTGTTTCTTGAATTTCTTTGAAAAAAAAAACATATAATAATTGTCCATACAGAAAAGGTTAAAATGGTAGTAACGGCTATTTGGCGAGGATGAGAATTCAAATTCCAAATGTAGGGGGTGGGGTAGGATGGGCCCACGTGGGGATGTTGGGAATTGGTTTGACCGTTTTGCTTAGGATTTGGATTTTGAATGTTTACTGTTGGGGAATTGGGTGCTTAATTTATGTGAATATAGTGAGTAGGTCACTAATCTCAGTTTGTAATAATTGAGTCTTAAGCTTATGATTTTGTAGCAAGTAGGACCTTGAACGGATGATTTCTGTTTGAATTATGTTATCCAGTAGCCTACTGTTAACAACTTTCTATGTAACAATGATTCCTCTTGCCATATAGACCGATAAATATTTTCTAAGTACCAATAACTATTAGAATTGATATGGAATGAATTGATTTTCATTATTGAATATACATTACATTGGTGTACATTACATGCCGAATGTGTTGTGTAAGGAAATAAAATCAATCTAGGACAAAACATGCTATTAAGGGAAAAAATTTATATGATAAAATCAAATCTCAATAATTAAGGTTAATAATAACATTGAATATCGTTACTCTTTTGTGTTTATCAAAAGTTTTGTCAAAAAAACCCCTTAATATATTTATGAACTGTTTCCAAATTTCGAATATCATATTCCAGTTAATCATGAAAAACTCTATTTTTTTTTTTATCGGTACATGAGAAGAGACAATAAAAAGGAGATATATGATTCTTAACTAAGGAAACCTCTCTAAAATTTGGCAAAAGAAGGTAACAAACAGAAGAAGGTGGATCTTCCAAAATAACAAGAAATTTATCCTGCATTTCCCCCATGTTTGCAAGGTGATCTGTGCAGTTGTTTCCTTGTCTTAAAGTGTGTAAAATCTCAGCAACAAAAGCAAGAAGCAGCAATCGTAATGTAGAACTATGTTGGGATTTTATGTAGGATAATGCTACGTGTACATAACATTATCCATAGCGGGTGCCATAATGGACACATGACACCCCCTATGTACATGGTTATGTATTTAAATAATATGTGCATCTTTTAATAAAAATGTTGCCCCTGTCAAATATGTTTCAAGCATAAGGTTTTCCAGCCTTTGTCCCTAATGAGTGATAGAGCCCTCCAATTCTTGCCGAACTTGGGTTTCTTTTGCAGCATCTATTTGTATTGAGTTTAATTCTATTTGTGACAGGAAAAAACAAGATGATTAGTTTACTTTCTTTGGATATTGAAGCCATACCTTCCATTGAGAAAGTATGTTGAATGTGTGTTGCGTTTTTCTTTTATATCGCAAGTGTACGATATCGTAACAATTAATATATTGGACTTTTAAATCCGGATTATCGTTCCCACGAGGACCTACTTTTCCTAACTCTTATTTGATGAAAGTAAACAAATAAAGGATTGTGA
>CAIGRQ010249531.1:0-12254 GCA_903798375.1 Fraxinus sp. D2006-0159 | reverse complement strand
AGTGCTTGTTGGATATTATTGAGAAAAGAACGTATTTTAAATATTGATATGATGGAAAATATATGGTTCACAAGTAAGGAAAAATTATTAATGTGATTGAAAATATTATTTTATTGAAGAATATGTTGTTGAAAATGAGTTTTGAAATAATAAATTTTGAAAGAGTGTGTGTCAAACATGGGTTTAGTACGTGTTTATTAATTTAAATTATAATTAAACTTTGCAAGTATTCAAGAATGGCGAATGAATTAATTTATCTTTTGTACAACCTTGCTTTTGGTATGATTCAAAGTATTGAAATGTTGCTATCAAAACAGCTCCCAGTCCCACTTTCGAAAAATCTAGAAGAATAGACTGAAGTTATATCAAATTACTAGATTTTCAATTTCCATTCAATTTTTTACAAATAATTTCATAATAAAAATTATTTTGTATAAAAATTTTGAGCTTTTCTTCCACTTTATCCCATTTCCAAAAGCTCTTTATTAATTTTTTTTTAGTGGATTAATCACATTTTATTAACTAATCTAGCTAAAAAATAAACTTGCAACGGAGCGATCACATGTATTCGTTCCAATTTTGTTTTCAACAAGCCATTCACGTGCAGATCGAATTATTTTTTAAGAGCCTGTTTGGTACGGCTTAAAATCCAATTAAAATTGAAAATATGACCGTTATTGGGTCCCGCCCGTCTAATAAAAGTCAACAATAACGGCTATATTTTCAATTTTAATCTGATTTTAATCTATACCAATCAATATCAACCATATCTTTCTTGGTTCCACATCTTTTACACATTTCAAAAACTTCTATCACAATCTACTTAAAATCTGATTTTAATCTATACCAAACACCCTCTAACTAAATGTTCGACACATGAAGAATTTTCCTATTGAACGACCGCAAGAATTGAACGCGGTTATTTTTGTATGCCACACTGAGTCTAGGGATATCTTTAAAAGTCTATTCTTAGGTTGATTTTCATTTAAAGACGCCAATTTCGGAACTCGATTGATTGATTGAACATTTCAAGACCATCTAAAAAATAAAGAAATTATTTGGTTTTTCTAAAAATCGTTATCATGCAAGATCCCTTTCAGTGCTCAACTCAAACCCAGCAGCTTCCTGGAAATAGAGATCCGCCCGCTTTGATTGAAAGTAGTTGAAATTTTATTACCGGATTCAAAGTATCAGATAAAATCAACAAAAACTGAAAATTTCTAACATTGAAAACCCACAATTCTACTATTTCATTATCAAAGGGAAAATTTCCACTATTGCTTATAATTTTGAGACTCGGGCATATAAATATGGATAAATGAAAAGACAGTCCATCGGTCAAATCAAATTGAAATTGCGATTTTGAAATCGTTGGCTTGAGATTAACATTTTGATTCAAAACCGAATCAAACTATTTATTACTGGTTCGGTTTAAATTTTAAAAGTTAAAAGTTGAAGTGTTTACTAGGCAAATAACGATTTATGATAATATTTTCTCTTATTTTATTTCGGAAAGAATGAATTCTAGAAGCAATTTTATGTTTAGAATGTTTTAATTTAAGTATTATATTGATATTTTAGACCAATATTTTTTAATTTATTTTAAACATATTATTTTTATGTCGTTAAAATTATGTATGAAACAAAATTGAACTAAAAATATATATAATTATTATTTATTTTTATTTTGATGAAAATAAAATTTGAGAAAATGTAAAAACCGAACAGTATTCAGCCAGGTCAGCATTTGCAGTTGCAGACATGACTTCGTTTGGGCCCACCAAATTTTGTAAAGTAGAATTGACTAAGAAGCAGTTAACAGATGTAACTAAATAATTAGTGAAATAATATTATAATTGACGGTGGTCTTATTTGATATGAGGACTTTCATTTTCCTCTGGTGCCCCCTTAAATTTTGAACGGTCAGAAGAAAGTGCTAACATATACTTCTTGCCCACGTCTCTCTAGGAACATCCCATTCAAACATCTCTACGAATTTAATTTAGAGTCAAGATTTATACATGATTCATTTTTAGTCGTATAAACTTTTAATAAAATAGTTAATATCATAATGTAACTAAGCAATTTTCAACACTCGATCACTTATTATGGCATGACAATCATTTATGACGAACATATGATATTCTTGCATACCTCTTGAATCAAGTTTCATTTGATGAACGAATGTAATATGACATTTAGTCCCTGTTTGTTTCACATTTGTTGTCAACTTCTAGAAAAATTGTTATCGTTGCACAGTAAAACCACCGAAATATTTGACCAGCATGTGTGATAGTGGGGCCCAATAATTTGAAAAAAGAGGTAAAATTATTCATTTTTTCTTGAAAGTAATCCAGGTCAAATAGGGGCTTAGCCTTTCTGATGAATAACATCAGTCTATATCTCGTAAGACTACTGCCACATTATCCATTATAGTTGTGTTACATTTTTATACATTGAATGTGACATAGACACCATGATTACCTAGAGTAATATTGTTACGTAACCTGGTATTCTCAAATAAATAAAAGTTAACTAATGAGTTGGTAGTCAAGCCATCAACTATTCTCGACGAATGTTGAGATTTTTTTAGAAGTCCTCACAATTCATGACATCTAGTGATCTCGACTATATCGAGATTACTATGTTATGTTTTAGATAAAGAACTTGATCCTAATTTAGACAAGTGGCGTTCACACTTTTTATCATTCGGGCACACATAATAGTGTACTATAATTTAAGGGTTTCTTCTTCTTCTTCTTCCTTTTTTTTGTTGTTGTTCGAGCCCATAAATTTTCTACAATTTTAAAACATTCAAGTTATATGTGTGAAAAATGACCACGTACCATGAATATGCAACCATCAAAATCGCCAATAGGCAAATGGTTATTATTAGTACAACTTTAGGATAATGGAGTAAGACCACAAATATAACAATTCAATTTATGAGGGTGTTTGATGCCCATTACGGAGAAGAAAATACATTTTATGATGTCATGTGATTGAAAAAATGTGGTTAAAAAATAAGGAAATTTCTTAAATTTGCGTATAATATTATTTTATTTAAAAATGTAGTTAAAAATGAGTTTTGAAAAAATGAATTTTTTGAGAATGGGTATCAAACCGAGGCTATAGTATTATAATTATGAGAAATGAGCATGGACCAAATATGGGTTATTTTCAACTATTTTTATGCTACTTAGACTATTGACTTCTAGATAAGGAATAAAAGAAGTTGGATTTGGTGAAATAGTTTTAGACAAGTAGAAAAAATTAAAGTTTTACACATCATAGATTCACCATAAAAGTTATAGCACACCATTGGTTTGTCGATACATTCACACAAGAATCACACCATGGATTCACAGTAAAAATTGTCTGAAAAATGATTCTTGTATATAACTATTAACACAATGTTTTATATAATGATGTGCCAAATATAAGTGAAAAAATTATTTGATTGATGAAATTTTAATCCAATTAAATCTTGTCATATCATTTGTCACATAAAATTTTCAACTGAGGTTGGCCCTCCTGTAATTCCCCCATGAGAACACAATTGGTTTGTCTTGTACTCGCACAAGAATCAATACTAATTAATTCTCGTCTTATTTGCCCTTGTTTGACATCCATTTTGGAGAAAAAAATTGATTTGGAATAGTGATTGATGGAAGAATGTGTGGTTAAAAAGTAAGAAATTTTTTTGAGTTTATGTATAATATTATTTTATTGATAAAATATGTGGTTGAAATGAAGAAAGAGAAAAAAATGAATGTCAAACAAGGACTTAACTTTCATCTTTTCAACTATACGTTTTTTCATAAATAGTTTTTTACGTTGAGCCGTAATTTTTTTCAACATTTTAACCATATTCTCCATAAAAATTAATTTTTCACAAAATCCATCCGTATTCAAGACTTTCGAGAGGTTAACTATGACATTTGATACTAAGGAATAAATTGAATATCAAAAAATATATGAAAAGTACTTCGTTATGTTATATTAAGTTATCGAGATCAAAAGTTTATCAACAATGTTACATGTACAACACATGTGTTACAACCTCTCACAAGGGAGGTGGGTCCCGCAATTAAAATAATAGTGGGTCCCACCTCCCTTGTGAGAGATTGTAACTCAATGTTGTAATCCAACGTTGTACAATGAACATTATTCAATTATGATTGAGGCAGTGATTATTTAAGTTGAGTAGGACCCCCGCCGCCGTGCGTCACGAAGAACGGGTTGACCCACGTGCCAAAGCAGAAATCAGCTGGACCCCACATTAGAGTGATCCAAATGAATATTTCTTATAATGTATAGTATTATTACCGACGCTCTATATTTTAAATCTGATTTCTATTTTTCTTTTTGCTGATATTTCCCTTTACTTCGGGTATTTAAATATCCCCCATTTCCGGAAAATATTACCAAACCTTCAATAGCCAAAGCAAGCGAAATTGTTCGACGCAGCAGCAGCGAGTGAACCACTTTAAAACATTTCTTCTTTATTCTACTTTCGATTCTTGTAATTCGCTTTGTCATGAATTCTAGTAATAGTAACACGCTACTTCGAAACCAATACTCACCCGTCTCATCGTTTAATTCTCTTCAAACAATCTCTTGGGAATGGGATAATCAACTTGTTTTGGAGCACAATTCACTTCCATTCAATGTCAATGATTCCCAAGAAATGCTACTATTTGACATCCTAGCAGAAATTGCAAGTGATGACTCCAATTCCAATTCTTCAATAAGCTGTAAAGAAGAAGAGGTCACATCAAATACAAAAGTCGAAAAGAAAAAAGAAAAATCCTATATCGGTGTTAGAAAGCGGCCATGGGGGAAGTACGCAGCCGAGATAAGGGATTCTACTAGAAGAGGAGTACGAGTTTGGCTTGGAACATTCGATAGCCCGGAGGCTGCTGCTTTAGCTTATGACGAAGCTGCATTTGCAACACGTGGTCCATCTGCGGTGCTAAATTTTCCAGTGGAGAGAGTGATCGAGTCGCTTCAAGAGATGAAGAATAGTTGTGAGCAAGGAGAGTGCTCTCCAGTGCTTGCACTCAAGAAGAAGCATTCAATGAGGAAAAGATCATTTACTAAGAGAAGGAAGGCAAGAGAGGCAAAGGTAGAAAATGTTATGGTAGTAGAGGACTTGGGAGCTGAATATTTAGAGAAACTTTTGAGTTTTAGTGAATAATCTTCCGATTTTCTTTTCACTTATTTCTTTTTTTCTAAGCCAGTTACATGAACTTGACATTTATGATTGGAACTGTCCATGCATCATGGTGTGCTATGTCAACTGTTATGTGACTTTCTTCTAAAATTGTGGGTATTGAATTTGGTGGTGGGTAGTGCAAATCTGGTGGAGTCGTGATTTTAATTCAGTTTGGAGGCAAGATTTACATATAAACAAAAACAAAACTCAATTAAGACAAATAAAGGAGTGGATTCAGAATCAGAATCAGACTAAAAAAATTTCAAGTGGGGTTTAAAAAAATTACACACAAAAAAAATCACATAATATTTTTTTACACTTGGAAGGGCTAGAGACTGGACCAAGCTATAGCTAGGCTCAATCCCCCTACATCCGCTCCTCAATATTATTAGAAGCAAATTTCGTATCAAAATATCGAGTGAATTGCAATATTTCATCAAACATGTCACGAGCTTCTTCATTTTACTTCATGAGAGTAACAAAACAATCTAGAGTGGCATGGCTACATTGGATGGATGGATGGATGAAGTGAAATGTTAAGAGATATCTTACAGTAAAGGGAGTCTATGTAAGTGATAGAAAAAACATAATATAACAACAAAAAGATTGCGCATTGATTCTTTCCACAATTACTAATAGCTACAATTTCTCAACATGAAAAACTTCAGAAGCTAAAAACAAGAGGGACTACAGTTTTTATTAAATCGTACATCACATAAAATGTAGGGATAATAATAAAAGTAATGAATTCTATAAAATGTTTAGATAAGCTTTGCCAAATTGTAAGTAAAAAAAAAAAAAAAAAAATGTTAAAAAGATAGGGCCGGCCTAGCCTAAGGCAACCTAAGCCATTCCCTTGGCCTCAATTCTTGAGAGTTAAATTTCAAGAGAAGATAGAATTTGCAATCAGCCATTTTTATCTACCTTATCATTGATCAAACCTTCAAGGTTAAATAATACAATGGAATGTACAAAGAATAATCTAGAATGGACAGCTGTTAGTTTGTTCCTAAAATGGTGGATCTTGTCAAGAATATTTTACAACAAATTTGGTGATAATGCTGCAAGCAAAATCGTATCAGTTTAGAGAGAAAAGAAAGCTGCTGATGCAATGCTTTAGCTGGTGTAAGAGTTAGCTGATTCTCAGCTGGTGTGGCTATATGAATTGGCAAGGTAGGTAAGGTAGTTAATTCAGTTAACATCCTCCCTCAAGCTGGAAGGTGCTAAAGTAACTCCCAGCTTGTCTTTCAAAAAAAAAAAGAAATCTTGAATGACTTAGTCCCTTAGTTAGTAGATCAACAATCTGGTCTGAGGTAGGTACATATTTTACTTCCAGTTCTTTGGCAATAACCTTATCTCTGATGAAGTGCACATCCAATTCTATGTGTTTCGTCCTGGCATGGTATACTAGTTTAGTTGCTAAGGCTCCTGCACTTATATTATCACACCATATAGTTGGAAATTCAGCCAGAGGTAGTTCCAGTTCTTGAAAAAGTGACTGAACCAAAGTTATTTCTGAGGCAGTTGAAGCAAGTGCCCTATACTCTGATTCAACACTTGAACGTGCTACAACATATTGTTTCTTGGAAGGCCGGCTTATCAAATTATCACCCAAGTAAACACAGTAGCCAGAGGTTGATCTTCTATCATCAGGGCATGATGCCTAGTCTGCATCTGAGTAACCATTTAAGGTAAGTCTATCACTTCTTTGAATCCATAGTCCCTTTGAGATACTAGAAGACTCTCTTTAGTGCTTGCCAGTGAGATAATGTTGGAGCTTGCAAGAATTGACTCAATTTATTCACACCAAACATAATGTCTGGCCTGGTATATTGAAGATACCGTAATCCTCCTACAACACTCCTATAAGTTGTTGGGTTCTTCAGTGTTTCTCCATCAGTTTTAGACATTGATTTACCAGCAGGAATAGGTATAATACAAGGCTTTACATTTTGCAACTCGAACCTTTCAAGTAAATTAGCAATGTATTTAGTTTGAGTGAGATAAATTCTAGAGTCATGTCATAATACCTCAATCCCAAGGAAGTGGTACAGCCATCCCATGTCCTTTAACGCGAATTTTCTGTTCAGATTATCTATGAATTCCTACAGCAAGTCTCTGTCATTGCCTGTGATCACCATCCATATGGCTAAGTGTAAAAAATTATTCAACTTTCATTTTTGAAATAAAAAAGTGATGTATCTGCCACTGATTGCTTGAATTTCCAGCTCAAGAATGTTGTATTTAATTTCTCATTCCAGGCTCTAGGTGCTTGTTTCAATCCATAAAGTGTCTTGTTTAGTTTATAGACATGATTAGGCTTCGATTCATCTACAAATCCCTCGGGCTTATTCATAAAGACAGTTTCTTCGAGTTCTCCATTGAGGAAAGCATTGTTGATGTCCACTTGTCTAACCATCCATTCATTTGTGACTGCCAAGGTGAGTATTATTCTGAGAGTTGATGGCTTGATAACAGGGCTAAATGTTTCATAGAAATCAATGCCAGGAGTTTGATGAAATCCTTTAGCTACAAGTCTGGCTTTGAATCTCTGCACTGAGCTATCTATGTTGTGCTTTAGCCTGAAAACCCATTTATTGCGTACAATGTTGTATGCTGGTGAATGAGGCACAAGTTCCCAGGTTTCAGCCTTTGTTAAAGCATTGAATTCTTCATCCATGGCTTTTTTCCAATCATCATTCATCAAGGCTTCAGTTGCATTCTTAAGTTCTAAGAGTTTTTCAGTTAATCTTCCAAGATAAACCTTTGGTTTGAACACTCCAACTTTTCCTCTAGTGATCATAAGATGCTCAACCCGATTTCATGTTCTATGTTGAGGTACTTCTTCAATTCTATTATCATCTGATTGCAGATGAGCTTTATTGATTTGTGATAAATTTGACTCTGGCATATTGCAGGTTTTGATTCAGCATCTCATTCAGAGTCGCCCAAAGTCATCACCAAGTGGTAAATTGTCATGCTGATTGTCATTTAAATCAGAAGATAAGTGATGTTAAGCATGAGCAATTTCAGAGTGATAACTTGAAGTAGATATTATTTTGTTTGGTTCAGATGGAAAATGAAAGTAAGATACTATGGTTTCTGACATTGCTGGTTCTGATTGAATTTTTGTAGAGGTTGAAGACTCAAATGGGAATTCTGACTTATTAAATATGACATGTCTTGAAATATATAATTTTCCAGTTGAACTTAGGCACTTGTAGCCTTTGTAAGATTCACTATAGCCAGTAAACGTACACTTGGTGGAGTGGAAACTAAATTTGCATTTCTGATAGGGCCTTAGGCAAGGATAGCAGGCACATTCAAACAGTTTCAAGGATTGGTAATTAAGTTCTTTATTGCATAAGATTTGATAAGGTGACTTTCTTTGAAGAGTTGGTGTTGGCAGCCAATTTACAAGGTAGGTAGCAGTCTGAAAAGCTTCCTACCAATACCTTAAGGGCAGTTTTGCTTGGGCTAATAGTGTTAGACCTATTTCAGTCACATGTCTATGCTTTTTTTCTATCCTACCTTTTTGAGCTGAAGTGTATAGACATGGGTGCCTAAACTCAATTCCCTCTTGATTTAAAAACTTTGAGAACACTCTATATTCACCACCCTAATCAACCTGCACGGTTTTTATATTGCTAGCCAGTTTGTTTTCAACAAGCCTTTTGAATTGAATGAATATATTTAAGGCCTCAAATTTCTGTTTCAAGGGATAAATCCACGTGTACCTGCTAAAGTCATCAAGGAAAGATATGTAATATTTAAAGCCTGAAGTACATAGGATAGGGGCTTGTCCCCAAATGTCTGTAAAAATAAGTTCTAATAGATCTTTGGCATGTGATGAAGATAAAGGAAAGGGCAATAAGTGAGATTTGCCAAGTTGACACGCATTACAGAAAGGTCTGATATCATTTCCTTTAAGTTTGAGATTACAGGATTTGAGTACTTCAGTCATCACTTCGTTAGAAGGATGACCAAGCTTCTTGTGCTATACATCATTTGTGGAAATCAAAGACTCATGACTAGAAACACTAGAAGACAGGTTGCAGAAGAATTTATTTTTGATGGCTGACTCTTGAGTAAGACTCTTGGTAGTTTGGTGGGGAAAGTCCAGCTGGTACAATCCCTCTTTAAGCTTCCCTTGCATTATCACTTCCTTCATTGATTTATCCTTGACAAAACAGCAATCAGGGTGAAATTACATGTAGACATAATTATCTGAAGTTAACTTAGAAACATTTATAAGGTTGTTCTTAATTTCAGGCACATGAAGAAGTTTGTCTAGAACCATAATTTTATCATTCAAAATCGGAATGTGAGTGGTACTAAAATGAGAGATATGCAACTTACTTCCATCGCCTACCATGATTTTCTCCTTACCAACATATTCATTGACTGAGGTGAGATTTCCTTTATCTGAGGTTATGTGATTGCTGGCTCCTGTCTACATACCATATCATTGACAATGCTGGGAGATGCAATAAGAGCTGCAGGTAAAGTGTTGTAGCTAGTTCTTTGGTTTGGTAGCACTCTAGTATATCTATCATCATACTTGAAGTTGCATACATTAGCCTTGTGGTCAGTTTTCCCACAAACTTGACAAATTAGTCTATTACTGCCACTATATAGGTTGCCTATTCTGTTTCTCCTCTTCCACATTTATTGTTGCTGAAATTAGTGAACTTACCCCCAAAAACTGGCCTATAAGATCTGAAGCCATGGTGATTGGATCCAGACCTTTGGGAGAAGTTAGCTAAGGTTTGATTGATGTTAATTTTAGCTATGTCATTTCTCAGAGAATTGAGGTGTTCTAGCCTGCTTTCATAAGTCATAAGTGTAGATTAAAGCTCTCCCCAAGATATATGTTCTCTGTTATTGATCTGGACAACAATGTGGGTATAGTCTTCATCTAAACCAGCCAAAACCTGAGTGACTAAGTTTGTATGCACCACAGTTTTCCCAGCAATATCCAGGTTGTCAGCAAGTTGCTTCACCTTGTTTAAGTATTGATCAATATTCATTGTTCCCTTTCTTGATTTCTGCAGTTCACGAGTGAGGAAGGTTATTCTAGACCAATTTTGTACTCCATAGCTTTCTTCAATTGCAGTCCAAAGCTCTCTTGAATTGGTAGCTCTCATAGAAATGTCTGGAGTCATTGATGAATAAAGCCAACACATAAGCAACTGATCTGTTGACATCCATTGGCCATATTCAGGATTTTTAATCATCTCAATGGTGGTACCAACTTCACCAGTAACTTGGCTGCCAATGAATTCTTTGGGGCACATCTTTGTCCCTAGAATGTAACCTTCAAGGTTGTGTCCTCGTATGATTGGCAATATCATATTCTTCCATAGCAAGAAGTTGTTTTTGTCCAGCTTGACTGAAACAACTTGAGTGAGATTTACTCCGAATGGTGAGATGTTGTTGCTACCTATCAAAGGAGTAGCAGTACTACTGGAGATTGAGGCAGGTGCAGAGATGGGATCAGCATTTTTGGGAGTGTTGCTGGCGTTTTCCATTAAGCTCTGATACCAAGTTAAATTCTAAGAGAAGATAGAATTTGCAATCAGCCGTTTTTATATACCTTATCATTGATCAGACCTTCAAGGTTAAATAATACAATGAAATGTACAAAGAATAATCTAGAATGGACAACTGTTAGTTTGTTCCTAAAATGGTGGATCTTGTCTAGAATATTTTACAACAGATTTGGTGCTATGCTAATGTTGCAAGCAAAACCGTATCAGTTTAGCGAGAAAAAGAAAGCTGTTGTTGCAATGCTCCAGCTGGTGTATGAGTTGGCTGATTCTCAGCTAATTTGGTTATATGAATTGGTAAGGAAGGTAAGGTAGTTAATTCAGTTAACATTGAAGGGCCTCAAAAAATTACAAGCTCAAAAATTTAACAAAAAAAATCATTTCTTTTTTAAGTTGGGTCATTTATTCCATTTAAAATATATGACTAAATAACATGATGAATTAAATAAGAGACTCAAAACACTTGAACACTTATATTCTTAATGAGCTTAATTGTTTAAAAAATAATAATAATTCCCCATAATTTTTTAGTAAGCTTATAATTTTTTTAGAAGAAATTAAAAAAATAATTTTTATGAAAGTTAGAAATAAGTTATTTATTTTAAAATGTCTCATTTGAATTTTCAAAAATAATATAAAAAGATCAATTTGAATAAAACATGAATGATACTAAAGAGATCAATACGCTTACAGAAAATTATATTTAAGAGTTTCGTACTAATTTATCGCCTATGGCCTAAAATATCTTAGGGCCGGCCTTGTTAAAAGAAGCCTGTCTATGATTTTCGTGCAAGTCTTCAATTTACAAATTGCACCACATTGAAGTTGTTATGAAAGTCCTAAGTTTCTACTATTTTTGTACTTGTATTATTCCCGACGTTTATTTTTTCATTATTAGCATGTCTTATTTCCGATGAAGGCTAAAAAATCAGTTAAGACAAAATAAAAAGACTTATCTGCTTATCGTAGTTTAAAATAAGCAGGATAAACAATAAATACAAAACTCGACAAAATATTTTACCTGCGCTTGGACAAAAACGATCTAAAAAACAAATGGTCTATTTAAAGATAATAATATGACGAAAAAAGTTAAAAACATGAGTGTAAAAATGAACAAAAATTGATAACCTTAATAATGTGGAATAATCAACAAAAACCAAGGTGTGAATAATCACCTATTACAGTAACCATCATTTAATGGAAAAGGATACATTTACTAAGAAACTGTTGGACAGTGAAACGAGGAGTTTTCGAACTTGAAGAAAAGATCAAAGACTCGAGAAGGTTTTGAAAAAGAAAAATAGCCACAATTTATTTTCAACAATCATGACTTCCCACGATTTTTATCTTTAACTTTCATTGACTGCAAGGTTTGGTCTTTAATCATTATTTTCGTCCAAAAAATGTTAGCGTATGGGGAGACAAATATTTAGTATATGTTTTATTTCTTTGACTTATTTAAAAACTAGGTGAAAACAACGTGCAAT
>CAIGRQ010249509.1:0-11342 GCA_903798375.1 Fraxinus sp. D2006-0159 | reverse complement strand
CCTTTCTTAGCCAAGAAGAAAGGCAACCCGTGAAACCAAGATTTGCACATGCAAAAATTAAGCTATGTTCTTTCTGGGGTGCTCTTTAAATATAAAAAGAACCCAAAGACTGTGTACATAAGAGGATACAAAGATGAAAGAAAAATTCACCTGCAATAAATGAGGGGCGACAAAGTTGATCATATTATTTATTTAAACAAGTTTGAGAGCAACATCCGGATGAATCAAGTCGTAACAAACAAATAGGCATGAAGCAAAACATTCAATCTTTCCCTAAAAAAATTTACTAAGGGTTCGTTTGATTGCAAATGTGGAAAATGGGTGGAAAGAAAATGCTTTACTGGGAATTGAATTGCCCAAAATTTGTTTTACTGAGAATTGTAATTAATTGTGTTTGATTGGTATAATTTTCTACCTGGAAAATGTTGAAAGTTTGGTGTCCGCTTGGCTTCGTTTTTTATAAAAATTTTCCATTTAAGTGATAATTTTTCTACCAATACATCTAGAATTTGTTTCAATTACCAAAAAGTAAAAAAAAAAAAATTAAACAATTAAAAAAGATTACCATATTCGTTTGACTNCATTGCTAAAAAAAAAAAAAAAGTGGAAAATGTTTTTCCACCTATTATGTGAGAAAACATTTTCCATCATTTGTATATCAAAGGGTTGTACCTAGGAAAAGGGAGGAAAATATTTTCCGTGAAAAATTTAGTCAATCAAACAATCAAAAAGTGATACTTCCATGAAAAATTCTGCCAAATCAAACGCACCCTAACATCATTAGACATTCAATTTCTACCCATGATTATCTCTGACGCTATTCCTCAAAAGGTATGTTACTCAGACATAAGGCGTTGAAATACTTGTGTAAGGTAACACCAGTTCATGAAAGTACACAGCAACTCTACAAGTTCCCAGTTGGTCACCAAATTGTGCTAGGACCCAAATCGTAACGCGAATTGACCTAATGCTATCTAGTCTAAATTTCATAGAGACACGTTGTTGAAATAATTGTGAATTAGAATATGTCTCTAATAGAGATCTCTTCAATTGTAAAAGATGCATACAGAAGGTCATGTTGGTTAGAATGAGTATGATTATTTAGAAGGCGCATGATAAAAAGTCATGACCATTTGATAGGGTATATCCTACACCTTTTAATGTGAAAATGTGTTAACATATGTAATCATTCAAGAATTCACTTGAAATTCTATAAATAGATATCTTTAGTTTCATTCTTTACTAATCCAAATTAATTTCAGATAATTGATTTCTAATTCTTTCCTTCTTTAAATGTTGTCAAAATAATTTTTCAGTTATTTTTGAATTTCGTATTCAATATCTTTCATTCTAGAATACTACAGTCAAGCGTTGATTCGTCCGACAAAATTAATATTGTGCTATATTAATTTTGAAAGAAGCGTTGTATCTTGAGAGACGAACGTTAATTTGATAATATCAGTACCAGTGCCGAGACGAAATCTATTTTAAGGAATTTGCATTTTCATACCTCGCTTTATTTCATCTTCTTATTATTTCTCTGTGTCAGTAAGTTGTTTTGCTTAATTTTCATACGCATACCATGGATTCGGTAAGTCGTTAATCTATTCGTATTTGCCTTGCACTTGTTTTTGGTTAAAGGAACACAATTTATCCAACATTCTTAAGATGAACCCGTTTGGTATATTTTATTTTGAAAGTGATAAGTTTAATATGTGCATGCATTCGGTTCTATTTGAAAATAGACTATAGTTTAAATAAATGTGACTTACAGTTTAGAGTAATTTGATTTCTAACATGCAGTGAATTATTTTATAAGATTTCAGTGAGTCGCTTAATAATTAAGTATCCATGATCTCTTCAATTGTAAAAGATGCATATAAAAAGTCATGTTGGTTAGAATGAGTATGATTATTTAGAAAGCGCGTGATAAAAAGTCATGACCATTTGATAGGGTATATCCTACACCTTTTAATATGAAAATGTGTTAACAGATGTAATCATTCAAGAATTCACTTGAAATTCTATAAATAGATATCTTTAGTTTTCATTCTTTACTAATCCAAATTAATTTCAGATAATTGATTTCTAATTCTTTCCTTCTTTAAATGCTGACAAAATAATTTTTCAATTATTATTGAATTTCGTATTTGATATTTAGTATTCGATATCTTTCATTCTAGAATACTACAGTCAAGCGTTGATTCGTCCGGCAAAATTAATATTGTGACATACATTTTAGAGTAATTTGATTTCTGACATGCAGTAAATTATTTTATAAGATTTCAGCGAGTCGCTTAATAATTAAGTATCCAAGTTATTAAACCTACTTCTTTGAATGTTGTGTTGTATGTAATAATTGAATGCATTTGAATGGTTAACATTTAATAATCAGAAACTCATTTTGGAATTCTTATTATTATTGAATTCCTCAATGAAGTATTATGCATTCATTATAAATTAGTGCGGAGACAATCAAGTTATGTTATTTATCTTTTAAAAATGTGTATATGTTAATTGCCCTCTGATTAGATATGTACAAAGTGCTTTTGCATTTAAATTGAAGTATGCACTTGTTTTGAAGAAGAAAAGACGGAAGTGTTATCTTGATGTCATTTTGGCAATTTAATATGAATTGTCATATCAGTTAGAATAAATCTAAGTGTACAACATTTGTTGACAACTATATGTGGCCAAAATTTTAGTATGTTATGTAAAAAATAATTTTTTAAAAGATCCCTGCTACAAGTACAGAGGCCTGATTTACAGACCCCTGCCAGGTTAGATACATTGGGGGATGAGGCCACATATTAATTTTTTTTTATTGCAGAGGTGGGCCTCGGCTCGGCAGTGAATGGCCTATAAGGCCCATTCAGCCCTGTACTTGGGGCATAAACCTTTATAAAATGGATGGATATGATGATGTCAAATAGGATGTTGTCAACTAATGTTGTACATGTAGCATGATTCTATGAGTTATAGCGCCTTTTTCTTCAAGTATCTATTTTCTTGGTGTCAGTTTAGACATGAAAGTTTGTGGACTTCCATGATATTTGTTTCATAGAGACATACACTCTTAACATTATACACATATTTGGTACACATTAAAATAATATTTCTCATCACATCAATAACTTTTCCTTCTTTCTCAACCACACATTCTCCATCAATCTACTATTTCAAAATACATCCTTCTAAAATAATGTGGCTCAAACACACCCATATCGGTTGTTAGTCCAATGAATGAACATGTTTCATGGGACTGTTCAATCTTTTATTTATTTGATTAAAAGGGAAGATTATCATTGGTTGACGGGAACTCAACAAAGAGTTGTAGAAGGCATGTCATCCGAGTGGAATGTCGTCATTGAAAAAAGGGGTAGGATACAAACTCTTACCATTAATTTGAAAAAAAAAAATGGCTTTTGATAATTGTACCAATTGCCAACTTTTGTGGTTTGTTTAGACGTGGGAAAATGTGTTTCCAACATATCAACAAATTAGAGATTGTTCTCTTCGTGTTTCAATTTTTTATTTTGAGTTTTGAATTTATTTTGTATTTTGTGTTTTGAATGTCTATTTTGAGATTGCTGAAAACGCTTTCTTTTTGTCATTTTGAAAATTATTTTCAAAAAATAAAATAAAAAAAATGAAGCTTTGGCTTGGTTTTAACTGAAAGCAGTCAAAACGAATTTTTTGACATTTTTCGTTTTCTTTGTAAATTTTAAACTTGTTTTTTTTTTTCTGAAAATAAGTAAGTAAACGTATTTTCAATATTTTCGAAAATTGAACATGTCCTGAAAACAGGAAAAAGAACGTGCTCTTTGTTATCCTCGTGCCCGTTTTGTAACCTAATAAAACGTGGTACGACTCGCAAATTGCGTTTGAGTCAATCTATTGACTGTGATCAAATTTGGATGGTCCAATTATGAATGGGTGGATCACACACACACTCCATGAGGACCGCAATTTCTTTATGTGGAAAATAGCGACTTTTTATCTTGTGAATGGACAGTTGCAAATATGAAAGTGCATGGGTTTTCATTAGATATTTTCGTTCCTGGTCATTTATTTATTAACTAGAGGTCAGATCAAATTATTTATCTAATGAATGGATATAATTAACGATTTGATCGAACTTGAAAAAAAGATTAATATTATGTTGCTGAGTTCTACCCAGAATTGCAGGGGTAGGATTTTCAGCATTATATTCCCGACTAAGGTTCGGATGCGCTCCAAGATTTGAACGTTGTTTTCTTCAAATTAGAACATTAAGGCAGTGTTTGAAATGCAAACTTTTCTAGGGATATTTTCCATTTTCCCACTTTATGGTTGTTTGATTAGCAAGATTTTCCCAAAAAAATGTTTTCCTCTTCCTCCACCCACGCGCTTGTTTTCGTGGAAATGTGGGCAAATGTTTTCTTGTTGTTTTTGTGGGTTTTGATTTTTCAGGTATTGACAATTTCCATGAAAAATAAAGTCAAACGAACACCAAACTTTCAACATTTTTCAGGTAAAAAACTATACCAATCAAACATATAAAACAATTTCTAGGCAATTCAATTCCCTGGAATTCATTTTCTTTTGAGTCATTTTCCACATTTGCAATCAAACGGACCCTAAGATATTCGTAAATATTTGAAATGACAAACTGCACTATTGAGTGTTAACTTGACCTGTTCTACAAGAATTTTGTCTAGGCGAATTCTCTAACGCCCTTGTAAAACCAAGAAGGTTCAATGCCGAAATAATGAACACAATGAAGAACCAAAATTTGATATGAAAGATAATGAGTTCGATCTATTGTCTAAGCCTACAATAACGATCGACAATTCAAAATGTTGTGCTCACTGATTAGCCAAGTGAGTCCGATATATTTTTACTAGGGAAGGTTCAAAGCGAAAACTACTGATTTTTATGCTTTATATTTTAGTTATATTCTTATTCGTCTTCCTTGTTCTAAGTCGACTTCTTCCATTTATGTGGGAGATTGTTGAAATAATTGATATTATTTATTGTGAATTGGAATGTCTCCAATATGTGCCTATTCAGTTGTAAAAGATGCATACAAAGAGTCATGTTACTTAGAATGTGTGTGACTGTTTAAAAGGTTCTTGATGAAGGACCATTTAATAGGGTGTATACTATATCATTTAACATGAAAATGTGCTTGAAAGAAACAACCATTCAAGAAGCCCTTGAAAATCTATAAATAGAGACATTTTGATTTTTTATACTCTAAATCAATTACATATAATTGATTTCTAATTCTTTCATTCTCTAAATTCTTTCAAAATAATTTTCAATTTTAAGATTTTTCAAAATAATTCTCTAAATTGTATTCTTTAAGATTCTCAACTCCAACTGATGAACAATAATTTCAATAAAAGTATGAGAATAAAACTGAAAGCTAAAAATGTTTGACCAAAAGACAAGTTGTCAAATTGGAATTCTTAAAAGACTCGATACAAGCTCTTGGATATGGCATCATCCCCTTCTCTTTTGCTTTTAGTCAATATAGACATCGTCAACTAATAAACAAAGTTAACCAACAAATTAGCAGCCATAGAGTTGAACAAGGCATACACTCTTGTAAATATTGAAAATACTGTTTTGGTTGATTAACAGTTAAAGAACATCATCTGTCTGTCCCGTTAGAATACTATAACATTTACTCATTAACAAAAAATTTACATCATCCTTTTCTTGCTGCTTGTGAGATTCCTATGCTTCTGTTCTGGCACATGTAATGGCCAACAGAATGCATAATGCATACACGAATTATTCTCATAAATAATCAATGTCACTCTCTGTGTCCTGATTTTTCCTCTAAATATACACCTCCATTTGTCATATACTTCTATATTAAGTGACTCCTAGCATACGAGTCACTGAATGAAGCGACTTAGAAGAATCACCACAACGCTAATATCGTCTGAAGCTCCTCTCGATTGTGACAAATCCACGAGCTTTTTGCAAGCAGAAAATGGTTCTGGCTTGTCGATGCCCACACATAAAGAATGAACTACATCTATTGCTTCCTGATTGCTAACCTGAAAAGAAAATAAAAGGCATTTTTAGGTTCCTATCTCTTAATCGAATAGTTGTATAAAAAATGGGGCTATGACTACGATGAGCTCAACATAATTTTGTATATTACCTTATCCCAAAGTCCATCTGAGGCGAGGATCAAAAACTCGCACTCTTCTGTAATTCTGATTACTTCAGTTGTCGGCTCAGCTATTACCCATTCTTTAAGATGGCCATCTCCAATTGCTCTTGAAACAGCAAGAGATCCATTTACTCTCCAAACACCATGGCAACAATCAACATAACCGCCCTGAAACAGAAAAATGTGAAATTTATCAGAAACAAGAAATGATTGAGATTAGGCTCATGCCATTGTTTTCAAAAAAACTAATAAACACCAGAATTCTCACCAGATTTTCTATCCTATTTCTTTCATCTTTTTGCGAAGGTCTGTGATCAACGGTGAGGGCCTCTGCAACCCCTTGTCGGCTCATAACAGCACGACAATCTCCAGCATTGGAGACAACGAGATTGCCTTCATGTACCAATGTTGTCACGCAGCACGTCCCACCTTGGATATTTTCCTTCAAAAACTCTACATCGGTGGCAAGGTACCCCTCTTTCACCGCCTCTTCAATCCCTCCTCCTTGGGTTCTTTTTGCCACTGTGTTCATAATGTTCCTGTCTAAATTCTTAGCCACAAATTCTGCAGCTTCTGCTCCTCCATGTCCATCATATACACCAAAGAAAGCCTGCATTCATTACAGAAACTATTTTAAATACTTTATTCATTTTACACTACCAAATTATTAAAAATATGACGCCATTTATTCAAATGTTTGAATTTCTGCAGTTCATCAACTGCCCTTCAACTACTCTATTACTAGAATGTGATAATTACATAAAAAAACAAAAATTCCCAGCAAGCTTTTAGTAATCAGAAAATCATAATTACTAGAAAAAAGAATTCTATCTCTCTTGAAGTACGACATTTATAAATCCGATAAATTTCATAACTGTGATAAAATTTAATGAACTTAGAAATCTTAAATAATGGTAAAAAAGAAAAACTAAAATAGGAGAATTTTAATAAAAACAAATACCTGTTTAGAATCCCCTTGAAGATCCAGAACAGCAGAATAGCGATCCTCCATAACTCCACCTCTTTTCCCTCTCTTACAGTACACCGAATACCCCTTTCCTTCCACCTCCATCTCACTGAACCTGTCAACATCCTTATCCTCATTCGTATTCATATTATCAAAACCCATATCCAATACCGGAATATCAATCCTCGCCGGCCGTTTCCGCTTCAAAACCATCACCTTCGATGACCCATCTTTTCCTCCATCTTTATCCTTATTGTTGAATGGTTTTCTGATAGCTAAAGGCAACTGCGAAAGAGAAAGTGGCGGAGGTGAGGTGCCAGGCTTGCAGAAAGTCGGCGATAATTGTTTCGGGGACGGAGTAAACATGTCAGAATTTGATGCCGCCGTTACCGCACAAGGCATTATTTGATTATTTCAAAATTTTCTTTTATTTCAACTACTTCTTCTAGATGCGGTCAATTGCTGATTTTCCTTGTTTTAGTGAAATCAAAATCAATTTTTGATTGATAGAGCAGAATGCTTAGACTTTGGCTTACTTCTTGGATTTATACAAGTGTGAAGTTGGAAAAGTAGGATGTGGTCTGACATATTATTAATAGCTTCCGAGAAAATACGGTACGCGAAAAGCACGCGCAGAAGAAATTGTTAAGTCTCTTTTATTTGCACAGTAACTTACACTTTTAGTCAAAATAATAGATATTAATTATCCGTTACATATATTGACTTTTGTAATTCATTTTATGCAGTCAACAACTGATATTAATGTTAAAAGTGGAAATGTTTTAATTGGTAATGCGCCTATTTTAAAATATTAAGCCCTTGTTTGGTCCGAATTAAAATTTAATTTTAATTTAAGTCAAAGTCAAATAATCAATATTAATAATATTTTTTATGGGTCTCACAACTTTTTCACCACACATTTCAAAAACTTCTATCACAATCTACACAAAATACCCTTTTATATGTTTTGATAAACTTGTTCTTTAGGTAAAAATCATCATCAATGTGCACCAATATATTAAAATTGAATAACAATGATTTCATAAATTATAACCATATTCAACTTGGGCATAACCTGCGGTTTACCTCCGTCAGTTATTGGGAGCAGTTTGGTGATGTAATAACCATGGAAGAAGGCTCCATTGGGGTTAGGAGTATAAGGGGTGCTCGAACCCTGGTCAACTTGGGCATAACCCGCGGTTTACCTCCGCCAGTTACTGAGGGGCCGGTGGTCCAGGAAATTAGTCTGGTTAAGTTGGGATACCTGGGTACCAAAAAAAAAAAAATTACATGAATTTTTTCTTAAAATGCGTTTAAAAAAAAATACTATTAACCAATGAATTTTTTTTAACAATACAAATACTGCACTCCAATTATATTATTCATACAATAAATTATATTTATATTATAAAATTATATATAAGAAAAAAGACGACATATTAGCTTCTGTTTGATTTAACTAAAAAGGCGTGTTCGATCGTGCTTACAATCTAATTAAAATTGAAAATATGATCGTTATTGGGTCTCATTCGTCTAACAAAAGTCAACAATAACGGTTAATTTTTCAATTTTAATCAGATTTTAATTTCTATCGAACACGCTCTAAATTTTTAAGCTGATTTTGATATATAAAAAAAAAGATTAAATATGTTGATGAAATTTTTAGATCCCGTGAAATTAAATCTATAGTTAAAAATGAATTTGAGAAACAAAAAATTTATAAATTGGGGATTAAACAATAAATTTTAATGTAATTGGCATAAAAATAAATAAGAAGAAAAGAAGAAAATTTAGCAGGAATTGAAATACACGCACTCAACATGCGTGTAGGAAGATCGCACTCACTGTACAGCATTCTCTAATTCGGTGGTCAGAGGAGGCTTTTTAGGATTGAACCAGGTCAATGGTCAAACCCGAAATCCGCTCACCGACTCTCTCTCTCTCTCGTCTGTACAGTCAACCCTTCCTCCAATACGGGGGCGATGTTTGGACCTGGCTTTGAGGCTGGCTAAGAAACATTGGCCACACTTTATAAGAAGAATAGCAGTATGAACTCTAGTACGTGTTTTCTCTATATTGGACATTGACATCCATTATGCAGGTAAAATACACAACTCGTCACTCAAGTATTAGCAAAGTCTCGTCAAGGTTACTTAACTTCCATTTCTTGTAATTGAGTTGCTTAGCTTTTAATCTTATTACACTATAAGTCACATTTGTCGCCTTCCGTCGTTGAAACTAATGTTTTTTGTTGAGTTGGCTTTTAAAACTTAATGTCTCACTCTCATGTGGTAGACCATGATGACAAGTCACCAAATATGCCACGATAGTTTAAGTATTAAAATGTTATTTATAAATTTGACGGCGTAGTAATTGTCTTATTATCACATTGGATGATGATGATTACATTTTTGATGAATTGCATTAGTCAATGTAAAATTCCTCACCATCCTTCTTTCCTATGTGGCACAATGAGGCTATGTGTCTACAACCTTAGATGAATGTGAGAGCGGATGGCAAGACTTCGCATTGATACGAGGATAATAGTTTGATTAAAAACTAAGATAATCTTGTTGTCGATTGGTAAAAAAATGAAAATAAAAAAAATACTCTTTATGTGGTTAGATTTGGGCTGAAGGCAAGAACAATTTAAAATGTGATTGACTTGGTTGTGGTTGGAGGTGAGGAGGCAACCATTTGGAGAGAAGGGGAAATGATCGTGAATCTAGAATTGTGATGGCATTGTTGTTTTGTGGCAACTATTGGATCAAGACGAGGGCTAGGGATTCTTTTTGCTTTTTGTTTTTCTTGTGTAGAAGATGACATTGCATGTTTGGATTTAATAGTTTACATGTCGCAATATAATGATAGGCAACTAACTTCAATGGAAGTAATGACACCAAACAAAGTGACTTGTAGTGCAATACAGCTGAAGTTGAGTGACTTAATTGCAATAAATTAAAATGGAATAATCTTAATGAGATTTTGATATAAGTTGAATGGCATGTATTGTATTTTACACATGAAATCAACTACTTCTAGTCTGATTTTTCTCAGTCACAATCTCCTAAAAGATAGTTGAACCAAAATTGTTGGTGGTCCGAATTCGGTATTTGAATTTTCAATCATGTACATTATGTCATCGTTTGTATCATTTTTTTACATTATATCACGTAACAATATATTATTGGACAATTTAAATTTTTGACTGGTTTTTCACCCCCATCAACACTTGCCAATACTTGTCACGTCAACATTAATGTCAATAACAGAGTAATACACGTGACATTTTCCTTGAATTTCATGGGTTGCAATTAAATTATTTTACATATTATTTGTATTAAATTGTACTTTTGAGGTATGGTTGGGGAACCAATTTATGGCATACGGACTTGGATCCAACGTTGTATAATAATCAGTCGCGGGATATATGTCACTACATTTTTTATTGTTACATTACAATTTTCAACAGTTCTTATTTACTAAAATAATTACAAGTAAAATGACATAAATACAATCCAATTCTACACTCTTATATTTTTTTTTTCCTACAACTTGATGAAATGTGTTATTGAAAGTTGTGGGCCCTACGAAATATGTGGTAAAATTAATTGTTAGATTTGATTTTTTTTTTTAAATTTGAATTTTAATCTCTACCAGACGGGGCTTAATCTCTTCCATCTTACGAACACCACCAAAAAAATAAAAAAATAAAAAATCCTAAGCTGTAAACGAATTCAATTTCTTTTGAAAACTTCCCCAATATCGCTACAAAATTTCAAATTGAATTGACATATTTAAGAGGAAATTAAATTAATCCTTGCCTATATCTGTGACTTATTTATTTTTTCTTATGTTTGCTTGTTATTTGTGAGTATCCCACGCCACAACATGCGGAAACTGAAGGAAGAAGTTAAAGAGTATTTCAGGAGAAACAGGCTTTACGCAAAAACACATAAGAATTGAAAGGTCCTTTTTTTTTTCCTTCATCGATTGGGCATTTGATACCACTTGTAATAAAGAACTATCTTGTGAAAAAGAATAATTCTGGAACAACTGAGATTTTTGTAGTCGTAAAAAGGTGAATAGCTAGCTTAAATGATGAAATTAGGCTGTAAATGGTTCGGATATGGATCAGATCTGTCTATATCCGATTCGATAAGAAAATTATTTGACCCGATCCGATCCAATAATCCAACGAAT
>CAIGRQ010249500.1:0-12641 GCA_903798375.1 Fraxinus sp. D2006-0159 | reverse complement strand
TCTCACCCCAACTCCTTCAACACCAAAAATCCCCTGTTGAAGCCACCGACTCTTCCAGTGATGAAGAAGCCTTCTTCATCAAACGCTAGTGTCAACGCCGCCACCAACACCTGCACTTCTATCACCATCACCTGCACCGCCACCACCATCATACCATCAACATCACGACCAACAAAATAGCACCACTACCTCATGAACCAAAAATTACAACCACCATTTCCATTACACCACAACCTCCAAAAAATCCCAAATCCCCAACAACGCTGCTACTACTGCATCACTACCACCGCAACACTGCCAGCAGTGAGGCACCGCTGCGCACAGCGGTGTTGCTGCGCCGCGCTCGGCGATCGTACAGTATCGCTGCAAGAGGAGCATATCTGCAACGAGTTCTGCTGGTCGGATGAGTAGAGAGAGATATATATAGAGAGAGACCGTAGAGAGCAAAGATGGAGAGAAATGAATTAGGGTTGGGTGTAAAATTGGGATGGGAAGCAGGTGGCGTGGGGTGGGATTTGGGGGTTGTTTGTTGATAAATATTATTTTATTATTAATATTTAAAAGATAATTATCACCTGATTTTTGAATTTTAAACTTTATATCCTTATTTTTGAATTTTAAACTTAAAAACTAAGGTTTTGGGTAATTTTCTCTTATTTCAAACTTCATAATATTATTGAGAATAGAATATGATCTTATATTGCCCTAATCTTTTGAAATTTATTTTATTTTTTCAGGCATGAAATAATGGACTGTGTAGACGTGTAATAGGATGGCCAGACTTCGAAGGTAACGATGAATATAACAACCATTTCATTTAGCCGACAACTCACAATTTCTCTATGAATATACTCATTTCTACCAATTTTCACATTGAATTTATTATAGATTGAGAGTCGAACTTTTCAAAAGTGAGAATTAACGAAGTGCGTATCTTTAATGTATATCTCATTAGTGTGTGTGGTATATTTCACCATTTACATTTTACATTTTCTCATGTTTTGAGATCCAAGAACATGATGTCGTAGTCCGATATCAAGGATACCTCGGACTCACCTTGAGAGTGAGTTAAAGAGCTTAATTTTGAGGTACTCTACTATCACAATGTGAGGTCAAAACCATGGGATCTATCCAGCGAGAACAATCATACGTCGCAATTATCTGAAAACACCATCATGGATTCACTTAGTGAATGTTTCACATCGACGTAAGAGCCTCTACAATAGCAAATCATATGCAGATTGGTGTCACCTTTAGTGTCGTCATGTCCACCAATCGAAAGAAACAATGATTGTCAAGACTATAAGTATTGATAATCTAGATTACATAATATGATCTAGGTGTCATGATGGTTTGACCTAATCGAAGTTCTCAACCAATCAAACCTCTTCAAGTAGGACGATAGCACAAAATTGAGGTCAGACATTGTAGCTTGACTATACAGAGGATAGCAAGCTCATATTGAAATGCATAAATAAAGGGGCAATGATTCCCTACAAAACGACGAGTTAAGTATTTCCTCAATAATACAATATTAAAGAGTTCCTAATAAAAGTTCTATTTTCTTCACAATATTTTAGCAAATTAAACATGATTATTCTATAAAATTTCTCTTAATCTATAATTATCAGGTCATTTTAATTGTCAATACAAAATAATATTAAAAGGGGGGGGGGGGGTTGCTGCCTTTATAGGGCCCGTTGGCCCTATACAAGTAACACGCTCTCAAAAAAATAATGTAGTTTGTTATTGGTTCAACACCATATTATATCGGGAAATATTAAAAGGTTCAAATCCAATTCAATGCCAAATTTTGAGAGAAGACAAATAGGAAATGATTAAAAGTTAGGAACTTAATGGCCCTAGAGATTAAATAAATAAATATAGGAAAATGTTTACAGTGCTATAAAATGAATAGAATAAGACGATAAGATGAGAGGTTCTAACATTTTTTTTTTTTTGCAATAGACGAACAATCATGATTGCTAACAAATATTGTAAACTATCATTATAATTTATACATGTAGCATGATTGTAAATCCATAAACCATTTTTCTATCAAAGAATCCGCTAATTTTATCACATTTATTGTTTATTAACATTGTCAACTTCAACATGTGTGTCGGCCGTTATATATAACAAATTATACTCATTTATTACATCAAAATCGTACCTGTCCTCAATCCAAACTTAATTTTGAAAATGCTCTGAATCATTTTCTCCTTTCCGTTTAAGCTTATGTAACTGATATTAAGGTCATTTTCTCCTTTCCGTTTAAGCGATGGCGATGGCGGTGCAAGATTTTCTAGTGGGTTGTGCAGGTGAGTCGATGTTGAGTCCTTTCAGTAAGGGTATTCTGGATGAATGTTTTTTATTATTTCATCTGGAGGGAATGAAGGTCTATTTATAGAACACGGGTGGGGTGCATAGTAACATGTCGATGAGCCAGCAACAGCTCACCAAGTCGTTGGACATCAAGCGATCGAGTAGGACGTCAATATATTCCCACGATCGATTGTGCCCTGCTTAGAACCCTATCATCTAGAATCAAGTTCCGAGAATCCACTCCCAAGTCCACTTCCTTTGGGACTATCCTCGTATCATCCACGTTTATGCATTATCCATTCACTCCACTGGAATATTCTTGCATCAACTAAAGCACAGAACCATTACTCCCAAAAATTATAGCTCGTGACTTTCTATGTCAAAGTCCTAAAAATTTATCCCAAACATACTCCCTTTTGAGTCCAATCCGTTTCAAACATGCTCTTGCATTACATCTATTCTATGAATTAGAATGACCAAAATGCCCAAAAATTATAGCTTAGATGAAGTTTCACTCTTCAATGATAGTACCCTTAATTCTATAATCGTTCATCACTTGACACGCGGACACACATCAACCTTTTTCAGCTCCCATCCTAGGTAGGAAAGCAAATCCTAGCTTCATAAGCTAGACGTGCAAGACCGCATGACAATTGCTTGGGTTATAAGCTATTACAAGCTCGCGCAGTCACACAGATCAGTCTTACTAGTTTTCATCCACAATGCAAATGGTACACAAGTACCCATCGGCGAAAGAATTAGCAATGTCATTGATATACAAGTATGTGTGTGCGCTATGCAAATATCGTGAGAAACAGCAGCACTGGAATTGATACACAAGCAAGCAAATTGATTGTTGGATAGTCAAGAGGGAGTGAGATAAATTGAGACTGGATATAAGCTTAAAACTAGAATTAGTATCAGAATTCCATCCAGTGCTTGCGCTAGGCAATTTAAGCAAGACAGTAGACCATCTGGGTTTGAAGCCCATACAGACTTATTATCGAAGGACTATACACATTTGACGGGAATAAGTAAAAACGCCTACCATCTTCAACATTGCATGCAAATGAGCCTTCATTTAAACCAAAATACACACAACAGATATCAGGCCCAAGTATTTAACTTCTCTACTGTAACTACAACTAAAACTTGCATCAACTAAAAAACCCTTATAACCTGGATACCTCTGCAGAGACCAGGGTTCGTTCTTCCAGCTGGATTGCCCAGTAAGTCTTGTTCTTTTAAATTACGGAAGGTCAATATAAAATCTAGCAGCTTTATGAAACTGTACGGCCATAGCAAACAGATGCAATATACAGATTTTTCCCCCATTTCTCCTACAATTCAAGAACAAAACATTGTTTGTTAATCTGCATAAATTAACATGCAAAGAATATAATAGGACCCCAAAGAAAACCAACATGTTTATGATAGATCTACCTTGACATGTGTACTGGGAAAGGCAGAAGTCCGAAGTGTCTCTTGTGTTTCATCAGTCGGTTTTCTTCTTGGAACACTTAAAACAAGAGCAGTCTGATCCGAAGTTGCTGCAGTAGATGTTATACGATATCCAGCATCCCAGCGCCGATGAACACCTTCACTTGGATAAAGAAAATCTAGTTCGACAACCTAAAAAATGGACATATTTTTAGCTAAGATTATCAGAATGGAAAAACCAACGCATTGGAAAGGAAGATGATTTTGCATAAGAAACCTGCTCAGAAAATCCGGCACCACGAGACATGACAACTGCCCATCTACTACCAGAAGTGGCCATGCAGGTAACATAAAAATCTTCTCTCCACTTTTTGTTTATCCACTTGAATGGAAAAGAATCACTCACTTTGTAAGATTGTTGCAAATACTGAGTGCCTAGGTAATTAAATCAAACCTGAGTCAAGTCCAGCAAACATCAACAACACGGGGCAGTAATAAAGCATTCATACCTAAACACTTACCTTTTGACATTACTACTAATGAACATCCATTTGTAGCTCCTGCAACTGCACTGATGTAATAATTCTTTTCCCATTGCTCCATTATCCATTCCTGACAAGCAATCCAAAATATACATGAAAGGATCACAACGTTGAATATTGTCGTCATCAGTAGATCATAAGCATGCTTATCAGTACTTCAACAATTGAAAAAATAGCCCTTAATTTTTATGTACCTTGTGAAGAAACGAAGGTGATAGGTCATAAACTTGGGCATTAAATCCAGTGCCTGCATCCATTATTAGTGCCCACAGATTTTGAGAAGATGCTACAGAACTGATAAATAGGCCATCTTCTGTTCCTCTTTCAATGTGCTGAGCAAGCCTTGTATCCATCACATTGTAGTGATACCTTCAATATCAACACAACACAAGCATAGAATTCAAGATGAAGGTAGAGCAAAAAAGAATATTACAACTCTGAACAAGTGATTGAGAATATATATTCTGGAGAAACCAAACAAAATAATAGGTCGAGGTACATCCTGCAATAAGTCACACAAGCACAAATTCAACTAGCCACTAGGAAATATTTTAATTAAGGCCATCTGAGGCACAAACAGTTGCAATGATAGAGGAAAACCATATACCTTTGCTTCATGGGTTTACGGGCATTATAAACACTAATCCATTGTGTAGCAGGCATTCCCATACGAACTTTCTTTCTTGGCTGTTCATCTACCTCATCTTCAAAAGTCAACCTGCCTCTCTTGTGACCAACCTGATAGGTTAACTTCATTTGCCAAACATAAAATTAGACATGCAGCCAAACTGTCATTAAATTAAGTTTTACTGGTACTGTCTTTAAATGAAGTTTTAAGGGTTGGCTTAATGGAAAAGAAATAAATAAATAAATAAAAACAAAAATTCATAAGCACCTTCTGTGCACCATCCGTGTTGATAGGCCTGATATCTGGATTTGGTCCTACAATCCCATCAAAGAGGGATATACATTTGGAATAATTTGGTTCCTCGTCAAATTTCAAATTTACAACATACTCCACAAACAATTTGAACGGTTGAGGACAAAAGCAGCAAAGACCCTCTGGCGACGTTGCCATCTTCTTCTTGCAAACAAGAAACCCTTTGTTCTCACCCTATGGAGAAACACAATCATGTCCAGAGAAGAAAACAGAAAAGTCATGAGCAGAAGACAAACATAATTGGAAAATGCCAAATAAAAGCACATCAAAGAACCGAGCATGTGAACTTTTAGCCAAGAAGTTCAGAAGACCAACCTGGTATCCTTGCCAAGGCAAACGTCCACGCAGAAGGAAAATGAGTGTGTAAGCAAGAGATTCTAAATCATCTCTCCTGCTACCAGTTCTACCTAAATGAGCATGAACACTGGCATAACGAACAGTTCCCCTGAGAGAAACAAAACATTATCACCATTCCGGCCAGGTCTTGTCATCACAGAACAGAACGAATATTATTAAAAAAGATTTGGTCTATGATAAATTTCAATCTATTTGAACGCCCATACCTGAAAACATCTGGCCTTTGGTCATACTCAACATGCAAACCAGTATTGTGCCTCCATCTAGTAGCTGATTGCCAAACAGAATTTGCAATGACATTTTTAAAACTATTATGGAGTACGAACTGAAACCTGGGAAGAGTTGAATATGTGTACCTAAACCAAGATCAACTAAGAACAGTTTTTTCTCATCAGGGGTCCCTGGTGGACCAAGCAAGAAATTCTCAGGCTTCACATCCCCGTGAACATACCTGCCATTTCCTAAGATATTAGCTGATATCAACACGTCCACAAAAAAGGCAAATAAAATGGTCTCAACATAATATAAGAGCAAAGGACAATGCTGAAGCAAT
The DNA here is from genome assembly GCA_903798375.1 of Fraxinus sp. D2006-0159. NCBI lineage: Eukaryota > Viridiplantae > Streptophyta > Magnoliopsida > Lamiales > Oleaceae > Fraxinus > Fraxinus sp. D2006-0159. The sequence goes on along the minus strand of CAIGRQ010249500.1, from coordinate 6,484 downwards.
GTAATATACCAACACATCTAAGAGATTCAAAAGAGGATAAAATATGACATTCTCCAATACTGATTCTTTGACTGATGGGATGTTCCATCCATTTTATTGTCACTCTTTTGTTTTCCTTTCTCTTGGATCAGTCCCAAAATGTAACGAGTTCGAAATTAAATTTACACTGCCTGAAGTACTCTCTACCAAAGAACACCAATTGTTCAAGCAATCTGTATTAATGAAAAATTAAACTTCGTGATATAAATATTCAACCAAACGTAACTATTTGGGTTGTAATGTGAAAACCTTCACCACAAGACAACTCATATAAGGCCATTTGTTTTGCCCAAGAAACAGCACACGGACAGCATGTTTACTCAGACTACCGTACCATAAGATTGTCTAATTTTTCCACTTCATTTATGAACGTGTTTGGTAGTGGGGGAGATAGCGATTGTCTTCTGCAATGGAACAAGCAAAACGAAACCAAAAACCAGCTACAGAATATCAAAACTCACAGCAGCAGAGGTGAAAATCTGGCTACTTTCTCTGCAGCTGTTTTTTGTTTTGTGTTGCTTGTTTCATCAATAAAGATCTTTACTTGAGAACAACCACATGTTCTCCCCCACAGCCAAACAAGTTAATAATATAAAGTGGTGGAAAATTAGACAAGCTATTGTAGCAACAAGTTACCATAGCAACACAAAATTTCTTTTGATTTCATTTGGTTAGATGATTTAAATTAAGCTACACATCATTTTATGATCCACCACTCGCTTTTTCTCTCCAAGCTAGTATTCCAGGCAAGACACTTTCCTCGTTAACAAGCACTATCGCAACTGCAACCAAATTGTTTACAGTACACGTTGCAACCCCTACTACATTTGCCTTTATGATGTTTACTATATCTAATACATTTCACATATATCACGCCCCTTTCTTTTTTTTTTAACTATATGCCACATTTACAAGTAGATACTAAACACTCCATGCTATTACTGTAAAATGAGCAAAAAATGTCAATGCTAGAAATGAAATCAAAAGGAAACTTGGCATTTTTGGAAGCTGTTTATAAATTTGTTTATAATCAACCAACCAACTTTTTATCTACACATTTCATGGGACACATAAGTACTACCCAATCATGCACCACTCATTTCTATATATTTATAATTTAAACCGATTAAAAACAACTCTCAAACATGCTTTTAGCATTCTTTGCAAAAATTACAGTAGAAATACAACTGGAAGAAAGGGAAAATGATTAAGGTTAGGTTTGAGGAGTGAGGGTGAAAATTGATGAAAGAAAAGGAAGCAGATTAATGCATCTCAATAGAAACATCCTGCCAGTGAAAGAATCTCACCCCTTGGAGTGCATCTTTTCCAATATAGATATTGCTTCAATGCCAATGCATGCCACCATTTCAATGGGCATCCTGGATTTAATGAGCCAAAAAATTTAATTAAGCACCAGCAAAACCTGATAAACATCAACAGTTGATACTAAAATCAGATAGTTAATATCTTTGTTTTCCCTATACTCACGTGTGAGAGTTATTATTCCAAACATCCCACAAGCTAGGTCCAAGCATATCCATGACCTGCAGAAATCAAGTATCCACTTATGCTATAATAAATACTGGCTCCAAGTAGAAAGAGTACTAGAAGAAAAAAGACAAAGCAACAGTAATATTAACATACCATCACATAATAGTCACCTTGTCTGCCTTTGTAGTGCACACGCGGAACACCATGACTCCCCCCTAGAGTACTGTGCAAATGAGATAATATGAATGGTACAGTCAAACATAAATAGTTCCAATTGCTGCAGCATAATATCAAAACTACTTACTTGTAAACTTGCCACTCATGAGGTGGGCCGTAGTTACATCCTTTACTATTACGATGTTCAAATTTTAGAGCCACCTGGAAAGTTCACACATAATTATGTCCCTTCTTTCGAGGAAAGAGCTAGAAAAATTTAAATCTATCACGATATGAATGCAGTATACATACTTCTATGGCTCCAGGGCCATTTCTATCATTACTGATACCACCAGAGATACGTCGACCAACATACACTTGTCCGAAACCTCCCTTGCCAAGTTTTTTCTCGATCCTGTACATTGGTGAACCACCAACCTGAACCTGTATTAACGGGACCATAGGGACTCAATTAATCTCAATAAGGGCATCCAAATTCCCAAATACATAAGAAGGTTAGGTTCAACTTTATTTCTATTCTGGAATAATTGACAGTTGTTTATAGTAAGAATTCTTTCCCCAATTAAGCCAATAAAAACACTTTAAATCAGCTCAATATAGCCTTTTTTTCAACTTTAACTACCCTACTTAACCTGAAAGAAAAATGCCCTGATAACTCCAAATCTTTCAAATCCCCAAAAACTCAACTACCTCAATGATGAGTCCACAAGTTTAAGTTGATAACAGTCCTATGCATTTCTTATAACTGTATGCCATGCATATTGTTGTGTGCACTCTTTGAAAAAACTAGAAACGGATGTAAAAAATGAGAAACGGTGGTGATAAAGCAAGAGTATGTGGAAGAAAGCAATACTTTCTCAAACTTTCAAAGAAAAAGAAAAAAAGGAAAAGACACAAAACGCACATATAAACAAATACCAAGCACTTCAGATGACATTGATAAATACGAACCACTAGAGACATATTCGACCTCGAAAACCAATCAAATTGATAAAAAAAAAATAATAATAATTGGCTTGCCAAGTGATATTCAAGTAATTGTACTCATAAGAAATAAGAATGGGCTTTAGCAACTAGGGTTTGTTCGTGTAGTTTTTGTAATATTTACATTTATAAATTCCTACCAATTTCTAATAAAATGTATGCAAGTTATAAAATAAATGGGATCATAACTCAAGGGTACGTGACATCAGAAATGTAAAGAGTAGTACATGGTAAAACCTAGATATTTTGTGAACTGGAATATTCAACATGAAAACTTAACATGCAACATTTATTAACTTTAAATGAATATTGCATGTTGGTACAGATTAATGCTTATTCTAATTTTTCACCTTTCCTTCAACGAGAAAAGACAGATTTTAATTAGTCACAGTTTTAAACTAGTAAAGAGAGGCTGTTGAGGATTATCGAGACATACTAGTGCCAAGATGTAGGATGCAAACAACCAAAGTTCCAAAACAGAAAAATGGCTGCAACAAGTCCATATCGATTTCTGGTGATGACCAAAATTTGTTTGCAGTGAAGAATGGAAGAGAAGCTTTTGAACAGTAACAATTAACACGGCAGAATTGTTTAATTGAAAGTGTGACCCCACGGCTGTAACTAATATGATCAATATAAGAGTCCGTTTGGTGCACATTAAAATGAGCGAATGCATTTTTTTGAAGTGATGTGATGAGAAATGTGTGGTTGAAAAAGAAGGAAAAATTATTGATGTGTTGGAAAATATTATTTTATTGAAGAATGTGTGGTTGAAAATGAGTAGAAGAATGAGAATGAAAAAAATAATGTGGCTCAAACATGGGCTAAGTTGAGTTAAGAGCCCTAAGCTCAAAAGAGGAGAACAGTGAACTCCTGAATTTTGAGAGATTCAATACACTAATTGAAAATCTCCTTGCAAGAAGCTACCAGATGTTGGTTATTAATCAAGTAACAGGAGGTCAAAAGTTGAAGAGAGAAAAAGCTTTTTGTAGTCAGGAGTATACACAGAAGTTTTCTTTTTGGGGCAGCAGACGAATAGAACAATATGACAAGCCTTTAGACAAAACAAATGATCTTTCTGGTCTCTATCTTGGAATCTCTAAAATTCAAGCTCTCTACGTCCCTAACACAAGCCTCTGGAAAAAAACCAAAGATCTTTGCCATCAGAATCCTAGGATCAATATAATATAAGCTCTCTATGTCACAAGCCAGCCACAGATCACAGATAGCTCAAGAGTAGCAGGTACCATGACAAGAACTCATGAGCAAAAAGCAATACAAGAGCACAATCCTACAGGTCTCAAGTTCTGATACATGATTCTATAACAACAAAATGGCAAATGTTACTCACATAATGGTTTAATTGCCCAGCCCTATTTTCAAATACATTTTTCATAAAACAGATAGACAATAAATACTGACATTGACAATTAAACATTACTGGGGTGACATTCAACAGCACGGTCACATTAACAATTAAACAATTTAAAAGTTAATCATACTTTCAAATGGAATACCACAACAGAAAGCAGAGAAGTTATTAACTTGTTAAATCCGTTCACAAAATAATACTAAGCTATTTATTTCCATCATTTAAGTCATCATTCTATGCTCTATGTCCAGCATTTCTTCTGAATAAGAAACTTGAAACTTTGAAACAAAATTTAATCAGCAATAGTTAAAATCAGATTCCAAACAGTTGTTAAAAAATGAAATGCATATAGAAACAAATTCGTCGAATTCCTTCCTTGATCAAAGAGAAAGATTTGACCTTTCAATTCCAGATCTCAATAATATGTATGGACTATGAATATAAATCTTTTCCATTCTCTTGATACAAAATAAAAATTATAGCACATGAACACCCTTTTTGTTTTATCTATCCGAACACAAGTGCAATACAAACATCTTAAAAATATAGCACACGGAAAGATCATATATATATATATATATATATATATATATATATATATAGAGGACAATGGTCTTACCCTTTCGGGAAGAGGAGCAGCTGATGATTCATCAGCAGTAGCCTTGTCGACTCTTTTTCCACCACTACCATAATCATCCATCGGCCTTTCTCCAACCTGTTCTCTCCTTTCTGGTTGCTCCAAAACCCTCTCCTCCCGCTCTGGAACCTCCCTAATCTCGTTCGCCGCTGCTGGTGCAGCAACTATGTTATCGTCAACCGGTGCCGCAACAGCTGCAGCAGCCGCCCTTCTCCTCCTCCTTGTTCTCGTCGCAATTGCCGCGTTCTCTTCAACGGCTTCACTATAATTATTATTCTGATTATTATTGTTGTTGTTGTTTGGCACTGGCTGCGGCTCACCTCTCCTACCTCTGCGCACTCCGCCACGCAGCGGCATCTTTCATCCTCCAATTACCATAACCTTTTGACCTATTAAAAATTCCTCTCCAATAAATCAAAAACCAAATATCCCAATAAACACGTTCTCGTTATCAATCTATTTATCACTTTGCTGGACACTACAGTAACTATAAAAATAACACAAGAATCACAGTAACAACAATGGAGCAAAACTGTACCAATATATCGAATTGAATTGAACTGAAAAAACAACAGATGATCAGGGACTGTACGGAGAAAAATTGAACGAAATCAGCTTCAGAACGTTAGGGTTTCAGAGAACAATAAGAAATTAGGGATCCGTAGACAAAGACTCGTCGAATTATTCCGATTTAGATATTTTAGCTGTACTGTGTATAATCTGCAAGATAAAAACTCGAAAAGAAGTAAGGCTTATAATTTGGAAATAGAATTTTTTCAACCGTTGATTTTGAAGAGAGTGACGGTAGAGATGTGTTAATGGATTATTATGGAAATTTTTGATAACGGGAAATGGAATTATATTATTTTGATTTTGACCAATTTTTTTAAATTCGTATTCAACCTAAGTCCAAAAATTTGCCACGTGAAATTTAGAAATTGTAAGGAACTTTTGTTGACCGAGACGTGCTAAACAAGAAATTATTATAAATGTAGCATTTTCTTTCAATCATGCTATGGGTACTTTTCGGAGAGATTAAAATCGGATTAAAATTGAAAAAGTAATCGTTATTATTGATGTTTATTAGACGAATGAGACCCAATAAAAGCTATATTTTCAATTTTAATTGGATGTTAATCGATACCAAACGGGTTCCTAGTATGTTATCGAATTGAGAAATGACGGTCCATATTAGGTGAGAAATTATATATAATAAGAATAATTCTTTTTCTTTTATCGCGGAAGAGGGTGGTGGGGAAGTTTAGAAGGTTATAATACGTAAAGTTTGAATCATCTTATCTATGATTTAGACTGTGTTTGAGTCACATTTTTTGGAAAATTGTATTATGGAATAGTAGATTGATAAAGAATGTGTGGTTAAAAAAAAAGAAAAATTTATTGATGTGATGGAAAATATTATTTTATTGAAGAATGTGTGGTTGAAAATAAGTAGAAGAATGAAAATGAAAATTTTAATGGGTATCAAACGGGCGCTTAATTGAGAAGTTTAGAAGGTTAAAGATCAAGATGAGAACTTTCAATTATTTCAAGGACTTAACCGAAAAGCTTAGTTTGGAAAATCGATTAGTTTGGGATAAATGATGATAATAGAAATATAATATACGTTAACATTTGCATTAAATCGAAAAGTTGTGTTGACTAGAGCTATGAAAGAATTAAATGAAGAGTCGTGATTCTTTGATTTATGTTAAGTTCATTTTTTTATCCTCTTTTTTCTAACACTACTCAAAGCTCGTAGAATGCACGGGTTGTGATACTTTTGA
>CAIGRQ010249491.1:0-12018 GCA_903798375.1 Fraxinus sp. D2006-0159 | reverse complement strand
CAAAATTTTTAGTTCACAGATTAAACACACCACCAATAATAACCACCAATCTCGCCACCCCCGCCACAAAATTGCCACCGCCACACGACCACGACCACGACCACAACCACCACCACCATAAATCTACCAACAATAACCACCAACGCACAGCACACAACCCCCGCCACAAAATCGCCACCACCACACAACCCCCAGAAGCGATTTCGCTGCTGCTAGGACAATAGGGAGGGGAGAGAGAGAAGGAGGCGCGACGACGACGATGAGAAAGAGGATAGAGAAGGAGACGAGAATCGAAGAGGAGGAATATAATAGAAATGATTTATGTTTTGTTTGGAATTAGAGTTATGTTTTAATATATTAACTTTTCACCTGACTTTTAAAAACTAAACTTTAAACCCTGATTTTTTATAATTTGCCATTGGTTTGTTTTGGCCATTTTTGTGTAGTTCCCGTTCCAAAACCCTCCATTTTATAGAATCAAGAACGCAATCGATTCGCAGGATTAACACCTGCAATTTATAATGCGAGACCTATTTTGTCGCTAATCCACATGTGTTAACTTTTCCTTTCAATTCTTAATTAGGATATTTCGCACAAAAAGAGAGAGTTTAAAATGGGAAGTAAAGAAGAATTTTTGGAGGAGCTGCTCGACGTTGAAATGAAGCTCCAAGATGTTCAAGGTATCTCTTTGTATGTTAAAAAATAACGTATAGATACCTAATTATTATGTTTTAGTTTCCTTAGGGCTTGTTCGATGAAGATTTTTGAGAATAGATTTTGTGGAAAGTGGTATTTTTTGAAGAATGTGCAGTTAAAAAGAAGAAAAATTTACCGTTCACGTGCAGTAACGTGTGGTTTAAAATGAGGTTTGGGGGAAAAATGAGTTCTAGAGAACATGTACCAAGCTGGGGCTTAATCTGTTTCTCTGATTGTTCAGGCCAAATAAAGTCGTTGCTTGATCAGCAAGAAGAGCTGTATGAGAGACAATCTGAACTGAAAGCTCTGTTAGAACATTTTGAATCGTCTAGAAGCTGTGGTGAGGATGAAACTTCTGTTTCTGTGAAGAACTGGTCTGGAGTTTTTGAATGGGACTCCCGGGCTGATGACATTAGGTTTAATGTTTTTGGCATATCTTCATATCGCGTAAATCAGCGCGAGGTTAGTACTTTCCGTCACATTTTTCTCAATTTTTACTCTGTAAGGCTCACTTGAAGAAGGAAAGAGGTTGATTTGAAGACATTCTGGGTAAAGAGGTGGTTTGTCTAAGCTTTAACGGTTTTCTTATAAGTAAACAACTTAGCCTCTCTTTGGTATAGATTTTTTTAGAATAGCTTTCGTGAAAAGTGATTTTTTGGAGGTCCCACCAGCAAAATTATTTTATTTGGAGACTGTGTGGTCGAAAATGAGTTTGGGGAAATTGAGTTATAGAAAATTTGGGCAAACAGAGGCTTACTTTGACAGACTTCTGTTGCTTTGAAGAAATAAGTAACTCATCCATGCTTGCTATTCTTAAGCTTAGCCAACATGCTCAGGGGTGCATGTGTTAAACCATTAATCTTCGTGAATGTGATCAATGCAACTCTTTGATATTAAGCTGTTTAATGCTTAACTGAAAAGAATGCTCAAAAGTTTTTTACAGCCTTGACCTGGTATTCCAATTAATTATGTTTCTTTGTCCTTCTCCTCCTTTTGGCACAATCATCATTTGATAGAGTTCAGTACGTATAATCCATTTCTTATGTATTAAAACCTTGAAAACAGATTATTTATACTACTAGAAATTGAAGGGAATATGTGATGGTACTAATACAAAATACTTTTGCAATGACTTCTCTCATGAAAATGTCCTTGCCACATTGCTACAAGAGGTTGTTTTTGGCAATTTCATTGTTTCTCTTCCTGATTGATAATTTGGAAATTTAACAGATAGTGTACCACAACTGACATTGATGTTTTATTCTCTTCATTCATTCGATTTTCTCAAGCTGATTGGTGTAATGAGCTCCAAGCATGATCTGATATGTGGGTTCACTTCCTGATGATAATTATTTATGTCTCCAAGTGCCCATTAAATAGGACTTCTGATATCTCAAGAATCTACATCTCCTTCCTAACGAAATCCCAAGGCACTGATAATAACAAATTAAACAATGCAAAAAAGTCTCTCTTTGTTAGTTATTTGGGTTAACATCAAGATAAAAACCAGAAAAAGATTTTGTCCTAATCTACTTACTGAACAACTTTCCTTGTATAAAAGTTTTAGTAGGTTGACTGGATTCAATTGTTTAATTATGTGGTACTCATCGGGGGAAAACATCATTGTTTCAGGTCGAGTTGTTTCGGTTACATGCCAATAGAAGATTTTATGTTCGTTACATGCTGCTGATTTTGTCTAAGATTGTTTCACAGTAGTCCACCACTAAACAGTTCTTTATGAACAGATTATAAATGCGATCATGAGTGGAAGAGATGTCCTGGTAATAATGGCTGCTGGTGGAGGCAAGAGTCTGTGCTACCAACTTCCTGCAGTCCTTCGCAACGGAGTCTCTCTTGTTGTCAGTCCTTTACTTTCTCTTATTCAAGATCAGGTTGGCCTACTATTTGATGTCTTTTTAGTAGTGAAACAGAACTGTTTCTCTGACTTTGATCATTGCACTAGGTAATGAGTTTGGCTGCATTAGGTATTCCATCATTCATGTTGACGTCAACAACAAGCAAGGAAGATGAGAAGTTCATATATAAAGCTCTTGAAAAGGGTGAAGGGGAGCTCAAAATATTGTACGTCACACCTGAAAAGATATCAAAAAGCAAGAGATTTATGTCAAAACTTGAAAAATGTCATCATGCTGGTCGCCTATCTCTAATTTCTATTGATGTAAGCATACAGATTGCATGATTTTACTGAACTCTATATGGTACGCTCTGTTAATTGTCCTTGTCCTCATTTATGCGAATAAGGCACAGGATAGAAGTTGACTGATGTTACATGGAAAGCTGTGGTGTTGGCTTTTATTTGGGGAGTTTGGATAGATAGGAAGTGCAGAATTTATTTAGAAAAAGAAAAAGTACTTGGTGATCTACTAGTGAGTACAAAATTTTTGCCTTCTTTATTGGGTTATACACCAAAGGGGTTTAAAAGACTTTCCTTTATCTTTACTTTTTCTTGGTTGGAAGATTGTGATATATTCTTGATTATACATCTAGACTTGTTTTTCTTATACTTAAAAGTGGTTCCTCGTTCTCTTGATGTATGAATATTTTAAGTATGATTAATAAGCTTTTTTTTTATTAAATGTATTAATCAGACTCACTCTCTACTTATCATTTTTACTTGTCAAATTGGTGATCTATGGACGACTTGGATGAGTTATTGATATCAGTGTTCACATATTACTTGTCTTTATACGTTAGTGAGTTTATTAAGTTGATTTTCTATGAAGCTTGATAAACTGGACTAGTTGGAAACATAGACTACAGATGTTGAGAGAACCTGTTCTTTGGAAAATTCAAAAGGTGTATATATACCAACTTGTTACAGTGGATTCACGAGGAAACAGAGATGCAACTATGAGGAGATTGTGTTCTTTTGGAACTTCAAGATGTGGAACTTTCTCCCAGTTTGTTCCGGTGGATTACAATGAAATAGAGATTTCACAGTTTTATGACAGACGAAGTTTCAATGCTTTGGTAACTAATGAAATATTTGATCGAAAAGATGAACTCCCATTTAGGGGTAGGGACTTGTGTAAAGTGGGATAAAATTTTATAAAACATTGAGAGTTAATTGGGGGTCGATGATAGGGTACAAATTTTGATTGTTGACACCGGGAAGAGGTGAGATAAGGGAGTGACAAAGATAATGGAGAGGGGAAGGATCCAGGATAAATTAACTTAAGGGGTTAACAGGATTTGAGAAATGGGAAAGAGAATATATTCAGTGCTAGGTTTTCTCATATATTTTGAGAAATTTTTAAGCAGCTACAATTTTGTTAATTTGGAATTTTCTAGACCACAGTATCAAACTCTATTTAAATCTTTTATGCTATGAGTGATTTCCCTTTTGGACATTTTGATTCTGGATGTAGTGATGGAAAAAATGCTTTGATTGGATAAAGCAACCACTTGGTATCTTAGATAATCTATTTTGTACATAAATTCGTAGCAGACAGTGATCTCAGCATACTGTTCCATTGTTTTCCATTCCACTTTTTTGGTGCAGTCAGTTTATGGTGTAGAAAGATAGATAATTTGATTTTATGCTGGTCCCACTCTTGTTGCAAGTTAAGTAAAATAATTTTGTTAACGAGTGCTGAATTGCAATATAGTATTCAAATAGCTGCATAATACACTCAATTACTGATTTTGATTGGTTGTACTTTTCAAATCTCTTACAGGAGGCACATTGCTGTAGTCAGTGGGGCCATGATTTTCGTCCAGATTACAAGAATCTTGGTATATTAAAGACTCAGTTTCCTGATGTTCCTCTGATTGCTTTAACTGTATGTCATGTTATTGTTAAATAATTATAGATTTTTCTTTTCCTTCTGGCTCCATGCAACTGAATTGTTTTTATTAACTGTTGGAGTTTTCAATATGTTGTTTGTTTCCAGGCAACTGCTACAAAGAAAGTACAAGATGATCTGATAGAGATGCTACATATTCCAAAATGCATTAAATTTATGAGCACCGTGAACAGGCCCAATCTCTTTTATATGGTATAGTTATCATCAATTTCATTTCTTTCACTTTTGTGTAAATCATTAAATTTTAGATTGATTAACTTCAACTGCACATTATATGCATTAGAATTACATAATATATTGTTTAGGTACGAGAAAAATCGTCTGTCGGGAAGTTAGTAGTTGACGGAATAGCTGAATATATACAAACTTCATATCCAAATAATGAATCTGGGATAGTGTATTGCTTCTCCAGAAAGGAGTGTGAACAGGTATTTAATATTTTCTCTTTTATTTTATCGTCATCTATCATCTGAAAAATCTGATGCATAGCCATCCCTTGTAATTGCTTTAGCTTTTCAATTGTTTTGCATGGATGGGTGACTACTGAAATTTTTGAATAGAAGCTTGTCTTGCGATCCTTATCCAAGAAGCTGTGATTTTTTTTTCTTCTTGTCAATAATGTAGGTTGCAAAAGAATTGCGTGACAGGGGGATTTCGGCTGATTACTATCATGCGGATATGGATGTCAATTCTCGTGAGAAAGTTCATCTGCGGTACACTAATTTGAAATTTATTTGTTCATGTTGGTGGACCATGATACTTTCTGCCTGCTTTGTCACATTACTTGCACTTTTGTACTGATGGTGAAAGAATAATTCCACTGTGGTTGTGAGGTTATAAAAAACTTTTAGGTTATGTATATATCATTTACTAATTTCATCTGCTTAAAATGAGAGTGTTGCATTTGGTTTTAATATGGATGAATGAAAAATAAAACAAAAATTAAGGAAGGATGCTTAAAAGCTCAAATGGTTTGATAAATGTTTAGGGGTATCGTATGAATCTGACATGTAAAGAGACTAACAGTTTCAGATATTTTTAGAAATACTTTTCCTGCTAGCATTGTATGGTTTTAGTCCAGTTGTGGATTGTTTCGGTTCAGGGAATTTGAAGCATACAAGTGAGATGGAAACATAACTTTATGCTTCTCTATTTCCGGAAAGGAAATTTTAGATAAATTAATATCAAATCCATATCACAGTGAACACAGTGATCTTTCTGTTAAGTGATTGAATTTTGGACCTTGTTCAGCATTCCAAATTTCTTGGTCTTGATCTGAATTACTGGCCTTCATGATTGCTAAAGGGTGGTCTCTACGTGCTTTATCAAATGTTTGACTTAAGTCTCTCGGGTGTCTTTTATGTCTTAGGTGGAGCAAAAGCAAGTTACAAGTCATTGTTGGCACGGTAGGTGAAGATAAATTCTGCTCCTTTAGTGTCATGATGTAATTTTTTTTTATTAAGGTTCATTCTCTTTGCAGGTTGCATTTGGCATGGGAATCAACAAACCAGATGGTTAGTGATTGTTGTTTATTTTGTTCACCTCTTGATGTCTGAATGCTCACCACTAGCCATGCACATTTTCCTTCTATTTTCTTGCATTCACGAAGCCATAACTTCAAACTCCTTCCAAAACTAAAGAAAAAAAATCAAAGATAGCGTTAGAAGTTTCTGTACTTCGTCCAGTTGTTGTATTATCTAACCAAGAAGTTTCCATGTCTTTTAGTGCCTGAGATTCTCCTATTAGTTAGCCCATTAATTGTAGAGTATGAGTTATGAAATCTAAGAAAGAAGCCATTCTGTGTGTCTGTAGAAAATGTCTAGACCTCCTTCTAATTCCCAAAATTGAAGCAATTTGCTCATGATGAAGGCAAACACGCAGCATTATCCTTCTAATTCTGTGGGTGATTTGAATATAATTTTTTTTTTTTCTGTTGGAAAATATGCATGCTGAAGTGATGCCAGTGAATTTACTTTTTGTGCAAATTTTTATCCCATTTCCTTTCCCTTGTTACTAATTTTTTTGATTAATAGAGACCCCAAAATTAAAATGCCCTGACGTTTTTGTAAAATTTTTGACTTGTGTGAATCTTTCAGTAGAGTGAGCGCTGGATTGAATGGAGTGGTTATAAAGGATTTATGTAGTCAACAACCCAAATTTGTTAGGAATGAGGCTCAGTTTGTTGTTATTCAAAGCCTGTTTGAACATAAGTGCAAGCTGAAGAATTATCAATTTGTTTTTTGTGCTGATTTTTAATTGGCACTTAATATAGATCTCTCTGTGAGTTTGCGTACGAGTCTGCATATATGTAGTTTTTGTTGTATGAATGATAATGACTAATGAGTATATTTTTTGTTAATGTATAATATGATGGTTGCTTGTAGTCAGGTTTGTCATCCATCATAGCTTAAGCAAATCAATGGAAACGTATTATCAGGTTCTTTTTACTACTATAAGATTACTTTTTACCAGTCTTTCTTTCTGTAACGTAACGTCTCTTATTGCAGGAGAGTGGTAGAGCTGGAAGAGACGGACTTCCTTCTGAATGTTTGTTATACTTTAGACCAGCCGATGTTCCTAGGCAGGTAGAATTTTGTTTGTCAATTTCTGCACTTTGCAATTATTTAAAAAGTTACAAAATCTGTGTAGTAATACTTTGTCTGCAGAGCTCAATGGTCTTCTATGAAAATTCCGGGTTGCAGAATCTCTATGACATCGTGCGATATTGTCTGGTATGATTTTTGTTATTAATTGGGCACCTGAAAAAAAAAAAAAAAAATTTAGCTGATCTCACTGGGCCATACTTCTGGTTAATATTATATTTGCTCAGAAATTGTGCACTAAAAACAACTCACCTTTCCTTGAGATCTGTTAGCTTAATCATTTATATATGTCGTTGTTGTTTGTCTGAACCAGCAAAATTTAGTCAACTGACTTCATTATGTGATTTAGAGCAAACTATTCAGTGGATTTTTAATAATTATGTGAATATTTAAGTGGCCACCAATTCCATTGACCTAGAACACAAAGATGATATCAAAGAAATTCCCTGTGACTACCAACTACCTAGAAAATATAACCACTGTATTCTACTATAACTTATCCTGAAAATGGTGTAGGCGAATAAATAGAACTGCTAAATGGAATACAAAATGATAGATGGGCTGAAATCTCTTCATATCCATCAGATATTAAGTGATGCTGTCTCTTGTCCATCAAATCTGACTGAAATCCAAGTAAAAAGCTTCGTCAAAGGTAGATGGAGTTTTAATTAAGGTTTACCAGATACCATTGGGACGTGCACAACTCAATTTTACCACAAAGATTAAAGCTTAGGCGACCCTTGTAACCCTTTGTTTGCTAGGAAGTCCTGCCACCATGTTCCTTTTTCTGGAAATGTGGGTGACCCTTGTGTTCAAAGTGATCATAATACTTCCAATTTCTCCACAATATATTGGATCTGCCGTGGTCCTTCCCCTTAGTTGTTGATTCAGCTTTGGTTTCTTTTACAGTCCAAAACACAATGCCGTCGAGGTGCTTTCTTCAGACACTTTACTGAGTCTTTACAAGACTGCAATGGTACAATTTGTTGCTGAAGACTATCAATAGTTAGTCACTCCTTTTTGTCAATGTTTGATTGAAATTCCATTCTAAGCATCTACATTTATTCTTTCTCAGGAATGTGTGATAACTGTGCCTTCTCTAGTGAGGTCAAGGAATTGGATGTCTCTGGTAAGTATTCCTTTTTTGCTAATCAAAATTTTCCTTTATTGATTTGTAAAGTGCAACTCCTCGTTTCTCCCAATTAAGAAGTGAAACAAACATAAATACTGTGATAATTTATAATTTTCAGTGAGGCATCATAGAAACAACTTATATTGAGAAAGTGGTTTTAGTGTTTGAGATGAATGTGGATCTTTCAATCGGAAAACAGTTTACCATTGCTTGTTGGTTTGATGCCTTGATTGGCTGTCAGCAGTTCTTTTAGCCTGCATTTGAAAAACTGAAGTCAGAAAATTAACGCACTGCACTTGGAATAATCAAGAAAAACAATGAAATAACAATTACGATGCCTTTAGGTTGCTCTACAGGAGCCCAAAAAGGAAAAAAATAAAGAATGAATATCTAGCCTGCCATCTGTGAGGAAAGATTGTATACTCTCAAACACTAAAAATTTGAGCACTAGCTTCTGGACTGAATTTTAGTTGTCTTTCTCATCTTCCTGGTATTTTTTAATAGCTTGACTGATTATCTCTAAAGCCCACAAATTTCATCCAGATTGATTAATTGAAGCCTGATTTTCAAAAAATAAAAAATAAAAAATAAAATAAAATTTGACAATCTATCCTTCTATTGAAGCTCATTTGTCTTGTACTAATATAAACTAGAAAACAAGAGGCGAAGAAGCCATTGAGGTCACATGAATCCAATAAACTCATTGACATGGGGCCATCAACCTTTGTGCTGCTGTAGTTTTCAATCTATTGGGGTTTATGATCATTTACAATCTAGTGTAACCCCCGAACGCAAAAATCTTCTTAAATATTCGACAAATGAGAAGCTTTTAGAGAGCAGCTGCCCCTTGTCATGTAGTACATTCTGGGGATGAAGTTGGAGTTTAAAAACGAAGTTTAGGTTTTGAGGCATACTGATGACTTTCTTTCTAGGCATATTCTTCCTTTGTGATGAATGTGTTGCATACAAGAGTTCTTACTTTTAGTTGTGGATCCCCACCCCAATTCACAAAAAATTAAAAATAAAAGAAAAAGGAGGATAAGGAAGATGTTTGAAAACCAATTTATTTTGAGTGACTGTTAATCTGTAGGTTTTGGCCTCGTTTGATCTGTATTATTATCTCATTAAAATGAAAAATATGACCGTTATCCATCATATCAACATTTAAATTCAAATCTTATATCTTTTGTGTGGCCCCAATAATGGCTATATTTTTCATTCTCATTCTACAATAATTTGGCTCAAACAGGGGCTTTATGTTGCTCCAATAATTACATTCACCGTTGAAATTAAATGTTGCATTTTTAATGGAGATGATTTGCAGGTCATGCAAAACTTATGGTATCTTTGTTGCAAGATACGCAAGAGAATGACCAAAGGCTGACAATGTTGCAATTGGTTGACAAGATGAAGATGAAGAACAAGAATATAAGCAAGTTCTACTGCATATTAATTTTTATATATTATGTTCCTTGTGCATCGTCTCTAGGATTTATAGGTCACGGTTAAGAGACAGATTATTCAGATAGAATTAAGCCCCTATTTTGTTCAGATAAAAATCAGTTTTTTAGTAGATTTTGATAAAAAAAGTTGTTGAAATGTGTGGTTGAAAAGTTGATAAAAAGTAGTTGGTTCCATAAAATGTGTGGTTGAAAATGAGTTTTAGAAAATGGGGGCCAAACGTCGCTAAATATTTGAAGCTCAAGGTTTATGCCGTGTGGAACTAAGTATTCTTTTTCCCGACTTAGAAAGTCAATAATCTCAACTTTCTGGACTAGGTATCATGTGTGGTGCAGCTTATTGAGTTTTGGTATATCATATTCTACATGCAATGTCTTGAATGATTAGTCACAGAGATAAGAAGGTATTAGAAGCTTAAGCTGATTAAGATGAAAGCAAGAATTACATATTTTCTTTTATACGCGTCAACGTCTAGGTTACTTTAAGGGAAACCAACGGAGAGCCTTGAACGGGGGCTGACCTCTGATATATTAGCATATGCTAAAACTTGTTTAGACTCCAATCACAAGTCTTGTCAATGAATAAATATTCACTGCTTTCATGGTTACAGAAAAGGGCATATATATAGGCTCTCAAAAACTTGATTTGTAGTTATCTGCTTGCTAAAAGTACCCAACCTATATGACAAATATTAGGACTTAAAGGAGGAATTAGAAAAACTTGTTTTAAAGCTATCTACTTAAAAACTTGATTTGCAGCTATATACTTAATACTGAATTTCATGATATTTACACAGGTCCTCAGCTAAAAAAGGAGGAATTAGAACAACTTGTTATTCAGCTTATAATGGATCATGTTTTGGTAAGACTTGTGGTTCTTCATTGTTCCTCTCTCCTCTCCTTTCCTGGTTCAACTCTTGATGCACAAATCATGCTCCATATCTTCCTGTTGGACCACGACAATGAATAACAAAGAAGGGTAGTTTGCAAATTGTATTATCCTGTTGTAACATTTGACTCTGTTAATGAGATGGAAGTGAGTGATAAAATGAGCAAAGTAAAAGTGGGTGGTGTAATTGAATACCTATGAGATTATTTATCCGTTGACGGTTAAATAGACCAGCAGTAAAGCTAAAAACAAAATGTTTGTGCCAAGAAACTAGAGCATTCATAGAGGATAATTTGTCAGGCATTCAGTCACAAATCTGTTCTATTGTTGTACCTACCATCAATAGGCACTTACAATGTCGTCTCAACTTCTTTGTCATTCTTTTGAATGTGTCGTCTTGCACTTTCTCTTTCAGAAAGAAGAATTCCAGCATACTGCTTATACCACAAATGCTTATGTTACCTTAGGACCTTTTGCGAAGCAAGTATTGCATGGTAAGGATGCTACCTTTCAGAATATTCGATGTAACCTGGAATTTCAGATGATGCTGTTATTTTGCAGATTGTGTCTGCCATTTGCTTCTAATTTTTTTGGTTATATATATATTGCTGAATGAGCATCCCTCTTAAGAATGGAAGGCATACTTATTTGGTGGTTACGCAAAGAAAAAGGGGAGAAAAAGAAGTATATTTTCTTGTTACTGTAATTGTAACTTGTTTTCACTTGTAGGAAAGAAAATTATTAAGCTTGAGGTTTCTAGTGGAGAGAGAAACAGTTCAACAAGTACGAAATTGAGCAAGCGCAGTAGATCTTGTGGGCTGAAATTTAAGCTTGATGAGCTGCGAAAGGAACTTGCTTCTCTTGATGGGGGAATATTTCCTCACTCAGTATTATCTACTCAACAAATTAACATGTTGAGCGCTGAGAAACCAAGATCAATGGAACAGGTGCAATCTCTAATATCTTTACTTTTTTTTTTTTTATCAGCTTTGTTCCTTTTAAGTTCTTATAATTACTGCCGCGAAATGAAACCTTCTCCTATGGATCTTGCAATTACATTTTCGGGCTTTAAAACTGGTTTGTAGATTATTTACATCCTCAATAGTGTACTGTGCTGCTGTCATGTCGTATGCACATAGCTTCTAGGTTTGTGTTGAGGTGTCTGGAGAATCTCGAGGTATATTGGGTTCACGGTATTGAAAAATACTATACGAAGTAGACAATTTTTGGGATACAGAGAAGATTACATGGCCCCTGCCCAAGGATGTCATGCACAAATCAAGAAATCAGGTCAACTTACCAGACATGCTATTAGTTTTGGATATCTTCTTGATAATGTTTGCTGGCAATTCTGTTGAGAAAATGGTCTTCTGAAGTAGATATCAAGGCCTCCAACGATACTTCCAAAAAA
>CAIGRQ010249484.1:0-12579 GCA_903798375.1 Fraxinus sp. D2006-0159 | reverse complement strand
ACTGTTGCAAAATGAGTTTTGGCTACAAAATGGGAAAAAAGGGGCTCAAACGGACAAATGATCTGCACTCTATTGATAGTAATTTCCTTAGTTTTTGTTTATATCTATTATCACCTTGCGCTCAATTTATTAAGCCCCTGTTTGGCACCCATTCTATTCTCATTCTCATTCTCATTTTTTTCTCTTTTTTCATTTCAACCACACATTCTCCAAATAAAATAATATTACACACAAATTTAAAACTTTTCATCACATTTTCACCACACATTCTCCCATCAATCACTATTCCAAAATTTCTCATTCTCATAAAATGGGTGTCAAACAGGGGCTAATTTGTTGATGTCACGAATTTAAAGAAGAGACTCAGTCAACTTTTGGAGTTTGAGTTCCCATTGAAATATTATCGTGTTTAATTTTTGCGTGGTTCACTTGTAAATCGGCATACTTACAAAAGTGGGTTCAATCTAATTTTAGTAACTATAGAAGTTAGTGTTCAGTGCAACAATTGAAAATAAGAGGAATGTAAAGATCAATTCAATTTTAACGGTTAAGTCACTCCACTGATGTTTCACTAGCTGCTATAGTTTCCACTGGGATGACGCGCATTTATGTAAGTTACGTTACAAGTCACAAAACTTGTAATTTTGCTTCAGTTGATCGTTACGCTTGTTTGATGGCTTTTTTTTTTTTTTTTCATGGAATTTATTTTCTTGCTTTGCCATCACGTGACTCATGTTCTTGATTTTTGATGAATTGGTTTTCCCACCTTTTAGGTGGATTTTTGTTTTCCATTTTTTTGTTTTACTTTTTTTTAGCAATAGTTACAAAATTTATCCACAATTGTAAAAAAGATTATCCCTTAAATTGACAATTTTCATGTAAAACAAAGCTAAATGAATACCAAAATATAGGAAATTTCAACATTTTTCAGAAGGAAAATTATACAAATGAAATACAATTAATTGACAATTCTCAGGAAAACAATTTTAGGCAATTTAATTCTCTGTAATTCATTTTCTTTCCACCCAAATTTCGCTATTTTCGAGAAAAGTCGCGCACGTGTTCCACGCAAACCGGAATGTAACATATTTCCTGCGGAGAAAAGTCACGTACGTGGAATGTAACATAATAGGAGAGGAAGAATTATGTGGAGAGCATATCGCAGACTTAACTACAGGTGTCACACATTAAATAATTTGTATTGAAAACAATGAAAAGAAAATGACCGAGATGTTTATTTGTCGGTTTCAGTAATATGAATCTTGATTTTTTATTTATATTTTTTTTATTACTCAAGTGTCCAAATTTTGCTCCACTAATTCAGAAGAGTGATGGCCTTTTCCTTAATTCGCTACTCCTTGTAGACCCCTTTTTACAACGTGCGGACGGAACCACTAATGGGGTAATAAAGCGAATCATGATTTATTTTCATCAATTTCATCAACATATATTGAGTTAATTACCCCAATAGTCACTGAACTTTACCGAAAGTTTTCACCGGGTCACTGAACTTAAAAAACTACATGATTAGTCACTGAATTTTCGAAACTGCAACCCCATCCATCAATGAACTTTTAAAATCACCACATTCATCATTGAACTTTGCAAAAGGTCTCTATGGGGTCACTGAACTTTGCAAAAAAGGTTTTTCAGATGGTCACTTTTTTAGCGTTCAGTGATGGATGTGGTTGCAATTTCAAAAGTTCAGTGACTAACCATGTAATTTTTGAAGTTCAGTGTTCTGGTGAAAACTTTCAGTAAAGTTCAGTTACTATTGGGGTAATTAACTCACATATATCAACACACCAAAATACACATTAAAACGTTATAAAACTCTCTCGAGGATAACAAAATAACGAATTAAATGACATAAATATCATGACTGTAGAGCACTCATCAAACGCAAAAAAGCATTACCCCGATAGTTCTAGCTCATGCATGGTTGTTACCTTAGATCATTAAACCCGACATCAATAACTTCAGTTTCTTCATTCCGTCAAATTCATTATTTTGTTCTGTCGACACTAAGAAACGGTCATCTCACTTAGTCAAGCCTACTTGGCGAAGTGTCTACGATCACAGTGTCATCTACAATACAATAGTTGGTTAAGTTTAGGAGTTTAACTTATTTCTTTTTCTTCGATTTACTTAATACATGCGTACACACACTGGATTCACCGATGGAAAGATTAATCCCAAACTTCTTGAAGTCTAGTAATCATTCCCACTTGTGATCTTCGTCCAGGTAATCTTGCAAATTAAAGGTTGGCAGTGTTCTCACAATCATCCAATGCTCAAGTCCGTAAGAGGAAATATTTTCAAAAGCGATTTATTATACATTTGGAATTATATTAACTTTATAATGCCCTTTTCAAGTTGTTAAATTAAGTGTTTGTCTGCTATAATAAAGTATATGGTATGTGGCCAATTAACAAATTAATAATATATATCGGATTATTTGAAACAGAATTTTGACAGAGGAAAAATATCGTACAATAATACTAGTTTGGCTTTGCTTCTATATGGTGAATAGTCAATAAGAACCATTGACCTACAAGAACGAAAGGGCAATTGGAAGGAGGCGTGGAATTTAAATATTCTTCACTTTTTTTTTCCGTTAATATTTCGTTCTTATATAAAAACTATTTTAACGAGCCTTTTTTTTTTTCCCCTGAGAGAAGATATAAATTAAATTGGACGAGATAGTTAGGAAGACTATGAATTTAGGTTCCGTTCGGTAGAGATTAAAATCCAACTAAAATTGAAAATATAGTTATTAGGTCTCACTCGTCTAATAAAAGTCAACAATAACGACTAGTTTTTCAATGACTTTGGCCTTTATGAAAACACTCCTTATTGATATGAATAAAAATAAAATTGGAAGTGGGACGAAGGTGGAGGAGAGGGGCCCGCGGTGTCTCGTGGTGGTGCAATGATGTCTAACAATGGTGCAGAACAAGGTAGAATTGGAAAGAAAACAAAATTGAAGGATAAATTGTTAATGAATGAAGTATAATCTATCAATTGTAATTTGGTGGTTCAAGAGTAGCAGTAACACCATTTTACCCAAGGACATGACAATTTTCTTGAATGCTTTTGTGTACATTCATGAAAATTACGACGAAGTTATGGACTTCTTGAATTCAAGGTCGACGTAAATTTACAAAATTTCATTTCAGCAATGCATCTGAAAGTGATATTAGTCGAAGAAATACTACACTCGTTAGATAATGATGAGTCGTATGATTAGAATGTATGAAATGTATCTCTTTAACTTTGTATCGTACTACTCATCCTCAGAAAAGTGTGTTTTTCTTTTATTATATTATATTCATTTCTGCGATTAATAAAATATTTTACCTTAGAGTGGTTAGTTAAAAACTGAATTAGTTAAACATTTTGACAAAGTACGTAAAGGAATTGAGTTCAAATGTTCCATCACTTATTTATGAAAACTGGACTTAATATAAAACATTGAATCTTGCTCATAGAAGTCTAGTTCAATAGTTAAAGACAAATTCTCTTTATAACACGGCTCCAATAAAAGTCAAAATAAACTGCAATAATGTCGTCAAAATATTAATTCTAAAATGGCCCCGCTATGTTAATAGTGTACGTAAGAATACAATGAAACACGACTTGTCATTTATTCGAAGACAAATACTTGCACGACTTGTCATTTATAAACGTGATAAATGATGCTTCTTAAAAAAGCCAAACACGTCTGCTGGTCCTAGATATTATGATTTAACTTGTGATTCAATCATAATAAACCAAAATACACAAAGTAGGAATTTTTGGCCCAAGGTCCCAGTGGTTCAGCGACCATTCCTAACGTCTAATTCCCGTTGACCATCAATTATGATGTAGCTCGAATTCACTAGAATAGTCCAAATCATGCAAAATAGAGTTACAGATCAAAAAGAATGTTCGAACTCAAGAATACAAATCGAAAGCCCTCAAAAATTACGGCACAATCTCACTAAGAGATTAACCAAACTCTCTATCTTTCTATATGAAAATCACTCGGAAATTTCATACAATATTTACAGATTGAACACTAAAGTAAAGAGCGTAGTCGAGATAAGAACTAGGGTTTCAAAATGAACGAATCAATCAGCCAAAGAGTCAACCCTTCTATTTATATGAGATAGCCAAAAGTCTTGATCCAACGGTCAGCGTTTGTCCAAGTGTCGGCCATCCATCTAAAACGTGTTTTGATAAAACAAACAAACGGAATTTTGGACCTTTCCATTAGCTGGGCCGGATTGGGTATTGGGGCTTCAATATTGGACTCACTTATCAATTGGGCTCATAATTTCAGCAAACCAAACTTTACTCATGTCCAAGAGAACTTTAGTAGAATTTATTTTTATTAACAAGGAGCTGGGAGCAAGTAGTCCCAAGTGGCCAAGTGTGGATACAGTTTCTCATGTACCATGCTGGCACCTTACAAGGCATAGCAGCAATGGTGGATGCATGAATTCAATTATTCAAATGAGCATGGGCAGTCGCTAGAAGGCCGCTCGAGCAGCCATTGAGCGGTCACCTAATATAAGGAAAAAAGAACATTTTTTATAGAGCCAACATGAGTGGCCGCAGGCGCCCGCGAGACTGGCTCTGCTCCTACATAGTAACTCTTTTATTAAAGCAGACATATGTCCTTCTCGCCACATATCTCAGTTGGGCAATACGGCGGCCTATAAATTTGTTCATTTTGCTATTACTTCTCCAATTTCATTAAAATTGGATGAGTTGCATTCAATTGTTTTCATCGGCCATTATTTTGAGCGGGATGTCTTAATGCAATCTATTTCATTGTGCAGAAANGAGCCTAAGCTCGTAAAGCTTGAAACTTGGTCTCCACGTCTAATCATGTTTTACGTTTTTTAGAACACTGATTTTCACCGGCCATTATTTTGAGCGGGATGTCTTGGTGCAATCTATTTCATTGTGCAGAAAAAGGAAAGTTGACAAATTTGTAACCAACGAATTTGATGGAATGAATTGTTAGAAATTAGGAAAGGAAAAAATCGTTGGTGCAAATACTGAAGCTCAGGTTCATAAAAAAGGAAAAAAAGCATGCAAGTTTTGTCTTGGTAAATTTGGTCACAAATTACACAATACACAGTCGAGTATTTGAGACAAATCTCGTCACAAATGAACCATTTAATTAGCGACAATTTAATTGTTCAAAAACTAAAATAATATAAAAAGCGTGCCTAGGTGGGAAGCGTGATGAAAACGCTTCACCTTAAGCATAAGTGAAAATTAAATGATCAATGACAATGTTGGCCTCTTAATGCTCGCCTATGCGTTCCTACGCACGCCTAGGTGCGCATCTGCCTCAAGTCCAGATTTTAAGGGGACCCAATATTTTCCTTTTTTTAAAAAAATAAAACTCACAGTCCAGACTAAATAGCCCACTATCCCTTTAAATTTAAAAAACTCCAAACTTTAGAGAACTGAGAAGACGGAAGAACGGGAAAAAAAGGGCGGAAGAACGGCGTAAAACCTCTCAATTTCTTCACACACCGTACTGATTTGGGTATCAGATATGTATAATATTAGGAAGTTATTATACTTTTCATTGTATTTGTAATTTTGGGGCATGTGATTCTCAGTATTTTGTAGATTCTCAGTAAATTTTACTTACAATTCTTCTTTTTCTTTGTGGTTTTCCCTCAATCAATCAAATGTTTTGGAGCCTAAGCTCGTAAAGCTTGAAACTTGGTCTCCACGTCTAATCATGTTTTACGTTTTTTAGAACACTGATTTTCACCGGCCATTATTTTGAGCGGGATGTCTTGGTGCAATCTATTTCATTGTGCAGAAAAAGGAAAGTTGACAAATTTGTAACCAACGAATTTGATGGAATGAATTGTTAGAAATTAGGAAAGGAAAAAATCGTTGGTGCAAATACTGAAGCTCAGGTTCATAAAAAAGGAAAAAAAGCATGCAAGTTTTGTCTTGGTAAATTTGGTCACAAATTACAAAATATACAGTCGAGTATTTGAGACAAATCTCGTCACAAATGAACCATTTAATTAACGACAATTTATTTGTTCAAAAACTAAAACAATATATATTATGTTCACTATATTTTTCAGTCGGACAATGCTATATGTACATCCACTTTTTATCTAATCTTTTACATGCACTCACTGTGTGGACCACACATTTGGGAATTTTTTATTTATGCAGGCCCCGTGCCCATGTGAGACGGTGTAACAATTTTGGTACAAAAAATTCAGTACAAATGGAATTGTCCTCTACAGTATTATGTTGAGGGAAACAAGCTCAATGACAATGCCTTTTTCCATGAACTGACTGGACAATTTTTGATTGATAATTTTTACTTAATGCCCCTTTGGTAGAGATTAAAATCGGATTAAAATTGAAAAATTAGTCATTATTGTTGACTTTTATTAGGCAAGTGAGACTCAATAATGACTATATTTTCAATTTTAATTGAATTTTAATCGGTACCAAACAAGCTCTTAATTTTTTTTAGTTGTCAATGAAAATTTGACAATTGTATGTGTGTCAAAAATCTTGTCATTGAGCCCGTAATGCTGATTTTTATTAAGGTCACTCCAACCTTGTAGTCAATCACACAAACTTCTCCTGAAAAATCATTTAGTTTGAAAAATCAAACTATTATACTCCAGCCTATATTAAGTTTCACTTGCTAATCCAATGAGGAAACATGATTATTCGACTTCGAATGCCTGTTTGGCAATAATTTAATGCTTGTTTGGATTAATTTAAATACGAGCTAAATCTATCAATGACCACCTAACTTTATACTTAATGTCATTATAACCACCTAATTTGATTTTAATCCATCACGCCATCCAACTTTATACTCATTGTTACCATGGACACCAAATTTAATTTTGTTTCATTATGGTCATCCAACTTTTAACCCTTTTCACTAATTTGAAAAAGGGTAAAATGGTAAATTTGCATCATATATAAAATTAATTTTAAAAAATAAAGTCTTTTTATTTTTAAAATAATTTTTTATTTTATTTTATTTTATTTTTCTAAGTAATTATTTTTTTAGAATAAATAAAAAAACCTTTTGTTTAAATAAGTTTTTATGTTATTTTATTTTTTAACGAACCTTTTTCTTAAAATAAATTTTTATTTTATTTTATTTTGAAGTAAATTTTTTTAAAATAAGTTTTTATTTTATTTTATTTTTTAAGTAAAATTTGGGTGGCCATGGTAATAAGTTAGATGAAATTGAATGACCATGATAAAATATTATATGAAATTGGATGATCATAAAAAAATTAATATCAAATTGGGTGGTCATGATAACAATAAATATAAAGTTGGGTGGTCATCGGTGTATTAAATTAGGTGGCAATGTTGAAACGTTGAGGTCAAAGTCAACAATTAATTTTAAGAATATATATTTTTTGGGACTCACAACTCTTATTACTACCACACATTTCATCAAATTTTATTAAAATCTGCTTAAACTTTTGTCAAAAACTTTATCGAACAATCCTTTAATCAGACCTTCTAGGAGATCAACTTGTTAATAACCGTGTCCAAATAGAAAGGCCTAACAGCTAGAATGGAGCCCTTTGGTAATATATGGGGAATTTCACAACGTGTGCACTGAAAGCAATAGAAACGATAATAAAAAAACAATATAGAGAAAAATACAAATTTAGAGTGGTTCGCATAACCGTTCAAAGATCACAAAAGAATGAGACTTTATTAGTTGAGAAAACCTCAAAATATAATATATTCGCCACTTACACATCAGAGACATCCTGAGAGACTCGACTCCTCTTTGCTTCAAAATGCTTTATCAATTTCTTCTAATGTATCCCTTCTCGTGATAGTAATAACACTCCAAGTCTCTCCTATAACGAGATTGATAACGCTCCATTTATTCATTGTTCTTTCTGATAACCCAAGAATAACTAGCTATGTCAACGAGTCTAACCAAGCGAGCCCGAAAAAAAAAGCTCGGGCTCAGCTCGAGCCTTTTTTAGCCGAGCTTTTTTGGGCCCGAGCCAAGCCGAGTAAAGTCCGGGCAAAAAAATGAGACTCGGCCCGAGCTTTCGCCCAAAGCCTTAGCGAGTCGAGCCGGCTCGGGGGAGAGAGGGAGGGGGGGGGGGTTATATAAATATAAATGCAGCCATAAAAATAGATGACTACAAAGGCAGCTGTTGTAGAAAAGCTTCCTGAAAGCAACTTAGCTCTCTTAAAAAACATTTTTTTTTAATTTTTTTTATGGGCGGGCTCGCCCGGGCTCGAGCGACTCCCCAAAATGGGATGGCCCGAGCCTCAGCTCTGGCGCTCGAGCGACGCCCTAAAATGGGATCGACCCGAGTCTCGGCTCGGGCTTTTTCCGAGCCGAGCTCGAGCTCGAGCCAATAGGCTTTTTTGTCATCCCTAAAAATAACTAATAAAGAGGGAGATGAATTGGTTTTTGAAACTTTTTCGACATTTATATAAATGCAAAGTATAATACTAGAATTAAGTATGCAAGTTCGATAACTTAATTCAATATGGATATAATACAATATAAATGACAATGTAAAGTAAAGTGCAATAATGTAAAGATAACAAATCAATTTAATGGGGTTTGATACACAATATGTTCTATTTCCCCATTATCAAGCTTTCCGTCACGAACAAGGTCAAATGCATTATAATGGTAACTTACAAACAAAGAGTATCGATCATTAAGTGACTTGCAACCTAATTTCATCTAGAGGAGTAGTCAATCTAATGGTAATGACTATCTTTACTTATAATCTTTCCCACTCTACATCTTTCGTCCCTTCCTCTCTCTTACCTCTAATGCTTTATAAAATCCTTATTTTTTCCCATCAAATCATTCCACCTCAAGCTTAGAACTTTTCATCTTCTTTGCAACAATCCCCTAGAGTTTGAGCTGTGAGCTCTAATACCACTTGTTTGTGGTAAATCTATCAAATGCAACTTAAATGAAATTATCGAAATCGAGCACGAAGATAAAAATCTTACAGTACAATATTTACTCACATTCACAATTTTCCCATACACAAAAATAGAGCACATAATGTAAGCCAAAAAACACTCGTATCTTTCTCTCCCTAGCTTTCTCTATCTAAAAATATTTTTTTTTAGTTGTTTTACTATAATACCATCAAAATGTCTCCTATCTTTATCTTTATTTTTATTTATGGTTCATAAGGTCAAATGATTCCTATCACATAGGGCAATAAACATTTTGAAGCAAATCCACAAGGTAAGATAAAATTTCAAGAAAATTGCAGCAGTGATTCTCTAATCTTTCACTTTTTTTTTTTTTTGCAGACTTTACTTTAACCTTCACTTTGAATCAGCCACAAGGATTTGCCAACAAAAGTCATCCCAACCATGTGTGCAAACTCAAGAAAGCTCTGTACGGGTTAAGACAGGCACTTAGGGCCTGGCATGATAAACTGAGACAAACCTTGCTGGAGTGGGAATTCAGGCAATCCAAAGCTGATAACTCTCTGTGCTTCTTGGCTAAAGGAACTGATATTTTGTTTATCTTGATTTATGTGGATGATATAGTGATTACTGGTAATAATGGTCAACACTTGCAAGAATTCATTAACAAGCTTAATCATAGTTTTGCACTTAAGGATATGGGGAAGCTAAGGCAGTTTCTAGGTATTGAAGTAACTAGAGATGCAACTGGATTACACCTAAGGCAAACTAGGTATGCCACTGAGTTGCTGAGGAGGTTTGGCTATGAAAATTTGAAGCCTAGAATCACTCCTATGGCAGTTGGAAAGAAAATCTCCAAAGCTGAAGGCAAATCGATGAAGGATCCTACTCTTTACAGAAGTGCTATAGGTGGACTTCAGTACTTAATTCACACCAGACCAGATTTAACATATGCTATAAATAGATTAAGTCAGTACCTTCAGGCACCAACAGATGAACATTGGAAAGCCCTTAATAGGGTCTTCAGATACCTGAAAGATACACTAAGCTACTGACTAAGCATCCAAAGGAATGACAGTCTTGAGATCACCGCTTTTGCAGATTCTAACTGGGCTTCTTGTCCAGATGATAGGAGATCGACTACTGGATATTGAGTGTATCTTGGAGATAATTTAGTGTCATGGAGCTCTAAAAAGCAGCATGTGGTAGCTAGGTCCAGCATAGAGGCAGAATACAAAGCTTTGGCTTATTGCACTATTGAGATAACCTGGATCCAATCCTTGTTGAACGAATTAGGAATCTCTTAGCTTTCAGTTCACAATATATGGTGTGACAATCTAAGTGCCAGCGCTTTAGCATCTAATCCTGTATATCACGCTTGTACTAAACACATAGAATTAGATGCACATTTTGTAAGGGATAAGGTACTTGAGAATCAGCTGAGAATTCAGTACATCTCTTCCTCAGATCAAACGGCAGATGTTCTGACTATACCTATGTCACCCTCAAGGTTCCAATTACTTAGAGACAAGCTTGGAGTGCTTGAGTACACTCCACCTTGAAGGAGGGAGTTAGAATTGTTTTCCAGCCAGCTCACAAGTTTGAAGGAAAGGACATCAACACAATTACATTTCCTATTTTTCAGGAATTGGAATCTATTTGTTTGCCAGCTAGTAGAGTTTGTTAAATTAGTTTTGCTTACTCATTTCTAGAATATTCTTGGCAACTGACTTCATGTATATCACACGGTCCATTGGCCATGATAATTAATTAAGCATTACAGATTCATTTTCTTTAGTTTTTTAATTTCACCTTACATTCAATTCACTTATCTGTCGATTTCACGAATTTACTGAAGATTCTCACTCAACTTTTGGATTTCGAGTTGCCATTGTATTTTACTGGCCCGGTCAATAAATGCTTCAAAACAAGCCTACATCCAAACTTTAGCCTATTGCCTTTGTTTTTTGAAAATTGTGGGTAGAAAAACTGTTTTAGTTTTTGAATTGTCCAATTTGTGTTTTGCCACGTGCCACAATGTAAAGAAAAATGGAAAAGATGATATATATGTAACATGATTGAGCCTATGCCGTGTTGATGTAATACCCACCCAAGTCGGACAGATTTTTTAGCAGTTCATTTGTAAATTGGTCTAATTACATAATTGGCTCCAATCCAATTTTAATAACTATAGAAATTAGTGCTCGGTTCAATTTCTAACGACTAAGTCAGTCTAAACTGAACTTTCAGTAGTTTTGGGTGGTGGTTGCCGGGGATGACACAATTTATTGAAACTTGGATGTACGCGTTATATCAATTTTCAAATAGTACTTTCTTGATTTTTAGTGTGTGTCGGAAAAACCTGCAAGTTTTCTTGAATTGATCTTTTCTGAAAGGTAATGCCGTCATTCAAGTGTATATGTGACGTCGGACAGAATAGCGATTATCCAACAGACAGGTTTCAGTGGACAATTAACAAGGAAGGAACAAGAGAAACGCCAAGAAACAAGAACAATCTTTATTAATCATGCAATGATCCGAAAATAACCCACAAGTCGGGTTAAATAGCTAGAAAATCGTAATTATCGTAATTTTACAAAAAAAAATAGCAAAATCCCAAAAATCATACCAAAAGAAAATACGAAATAAAAAAAATAATACCCCAAAAATCCATTTCAAATCGGATTCGTAATCTATTCTAAAAAGACATACAAAATATTACTAAAAAAGGAAAAAAAAAATAACTAAAATTGTGAATTTGGAAGGGAAAATAGTTGAATTTGCCCTTGAAACTGATGCACACTGAGCAAAACTTTGTGACCACGACGTGCGCGTCGAAAAGAGCTTTCCGAATTGGGTCATGAGCGCGATTCTGATAACCGTAACCAAAGTTATTGCCAAAATATCAAAACGTGTCCAAAAAAAGCCCAATTAGGAAAAGTCGTCGATTACTTATCATTTTTCCGCTGATCTGTCAACTCATGATACCTTAGCTCCATTAATGAGCTATCTGATAACTCGGCTTCGTATGATTCGGATCCTCGTGCGTCAATATGGTCATCTTGATAAGATTAATAACTATATGACGGTAGCTAGTTTCTGAGTTCGAAAGTTATATTAACGGATCTTTTCATAAATGTAGACTTGTAATTACCAACTTCAGCTACTTGTTCAAGCGAGCCATTCAACCTTTATTTTGATCAATTAATTCCGAGAGTTCCAATAGTTGCTTGCTTGATTGAATTTAGTAAGAAGTTAATAAATATTACAAATTCCGAGAAATGTATAATTAAAAATGATATTTGAGTGAACTTAATTAAAAGTTTTGGCACATATACATGACTTTTCTTCCCCAGATCAGATTGACAAATTATCTATTATCTGGAGAGAAAAGTCATGAATGTGTTCCACGAAAACCTGAATGTAATAACACGTTTAATAAAGTGAGAAGAAGAATACGTGTAAATTGTAAAACATGTATTCAGCCTTAAGAACAGGTGTAACCCGTAAAAGAATTTCTATTGAAAAGAAATGACACTGATTTATTTGTCGATTTATTACAATAAATGTGGACGTATTTTTTTCTTATTCGAATGGAATAGCCACAAATACATTATGAGGCTGACAGCT
>CAIGRQ010249431.1:0-14084 GCA_903798375.1 Fraxinus sp. D2006-0159 | reverse complement strand
ACCAAAATGATTTCACTCAAAAAATATATCGTAGCCCAAGTTATACCATTCTCAAATAAGAGGATAGAATCTGGAAATTCATTTCAGCAATAATGAAACTTCATACTTAGTCAATCCAACATTCATATGTTGTAATCAATATGCAATGTATTTAAAACTAAACAAAATAAACATTAAACATTTTTAAATGTATCATCTAAGGTTCATGCAAGATTTACATAAAGGGAAATATTATTAGAACTTAAAAGCATTTCAAATCGCCTGAACACTCGCCACCAAGTCATGCCACCACTATGCCTTCAATGAACCTGTAAATTTTGTAGGGATGAGTATCACAAGTAATNAGGTTCATGCAAGATTTACATAAAGGGAAATATTATTAGAACTTAAAAGCATTTCAAATCGCCTGAACACTCGCCACCAAGCCATGCCACCACTATGCCTTCAATGAACCTGTAAATTTTGTAGGGATGAGTATCACAAGTAATACTCAGTAGGGAAAATACTTAAGTAAATGGTAAAAATATAGATGTATTTTTCAGAAATGCAAAGTTTGGTTATTTGTGTCACCGTCAATTTAGCAAAACGAACCGCTGATCACTTAGTCGTTTACTCTTCGAGTTTTGATAACCCCATTCAAATGTCATACATCATCTCTTTATCTCTTGTTCGAAACACCAAAAGGTGCTTCCATTTCTCTCATAAGTAACACAATAACACATTTAATGCAATTCGAAAGACAAATAAATTTTTACTTCATTTACAAAAGTGTAGAAAACACCCCTACCTTCAATGCTTGGAGTTTGAATTCGTAACAAAATGCAACATGATCTTAGTCTCTCCTTCAAATAATTTCCAGATTCAAATATATTTTTAGTCTAGGAAAAAGAAAGGGGCAAGTGAAATTTATTTATAAGTATGATGGTTTGTGAGAGAAAACGTGGTTATAAGAGTTGAAGGAGGTTAATGTTTTTAATTATAAATGGAAGTAGTGGCTGGAAGTTAAAATGAAATTTAAATCAATGAAAATGGGATTTAAATGAAAGTGTACGTGCAGATTTTATGTATATAATTTGTGGATTTGTGAAATCAACGTGGTTAACTTTCCAACTGAAAATGGTAGTTAACAAGTTGGGAATTTAAAATGGTGAGGTGGGGAGTGGTTAGACACTTAGTGGGTGAATGGTATATTTAAATGGGGTGCATTAGTGGAAAAATCAGATTGAGGGGTTGATAGGTATGAGAAGGAATTAAAATAACGTGGCCGGAAAAAAATGGGAGGTAATTGAAAGACAAAATCACGTTTAAGGGCTGTTTGGCATATATACAGTAAGTGTATCTAAATTTTAAATTTTTAAGGACTTGACATAGGCAGCAATTAATATAAAATATGTCGTCACAAAAAAAAAATTAAAAATTATCGTTTAAAAGAGTCTTCAACACCTTACAAAATTCTAAGACAAGTGTACAAAATTTTACTATCGTGGCTAATGTAGTCATTATTATGGCACCTCGAACACGAGGATTTCGAGGAGTTCGCTCTTTCAATTATGGGACCCAAGTCCTCGAGCTTGTATAGTCCTCGAGATACCTCGAGGATGGACCCTCCAAAATCACATCAGTAGTCCTCGAGGTATGTGCTCGGGATTTGCCTTAGCCAAATTCTCAAAGTGCTCCGCGATCGAGCGTTTCGGTCACTACACGGCGTGCAGAGAAATTGAGAGGTTTTGAGCGTTCTTTCGTCTTTTTTTTCGTTCTTTCATTTTCTTAGTTCCCTGGAGTATGGAGTTTTTGAAGTTTGAAAGGATAGTGGCTACTGAGTCTGGGCTATGGGTTTTATTAAAAAAAAGGGAAAAAATTGGTCCTGAAGTGGAGGCGCGCCTAGGAAACGCCTGGGCCTGCTTAGGCTGCCTAGTAACACCTGGCGAGCATTAAGCGGTCAACGTTCGTTGACCTCTTAATTTCCGCTTAGGATCAAGGCAAAGCGTTCTCATCACGCTTCGCCTAGGCGCGCTTTTTAGAACATAGGTTTTGAAACTAAGGATGGACCCTAAGGCTATGTAATCCCACTCTTTGTGGGCTATAGTATTTTGTGCTCTTTACGGAGATTCAAGCTCTCTAAAGTTCAGAAAATTCAAGGAATTGATGCTCTTTATGGCTCAACTAAAACGTTGTGTAGCTCATAATTTATCTGCCCTATTGTTGAGAGAGACTATTAAATATATGTTAGAAAATTTATTTGTATTCTACCGTATTATTTTTCTGGTAACCTACATAATTATGTTGTACTAACATAATTCGATAGTACTCCTAACTTCATACAACTTGTCTTTATTCAACCAAGTTTTCCTGTGAATTAAAATGATTTAACTTATCAAACTTATTGTGAGGTTTCTATTGAACTGTTGACTCTACTTACGAATGTCTTGAAGAAATTTTTGTCATGCCAAGTCTTCATGGAATTTCATTTTGCAGTTCATTTATATGTACAGATAGGAATCATATTATTAAATGTCATTATCCGCTGCTTTTGTTTTGTCTCATCTGGTGTTGCATATCTTCAATTTAAATTATCAAAAAATTGCAATATGCGCCATGGGTGTTTGCTTTTCCATGCTTGTTTGCTTTTTTTGGGTTTAAATGTGCGAAACCATTTAGTCAGAAATATATATTAAGAAAATATATATTCCTGCCAACCGAAGAATAATAAGATAGAAGAAATATATTATTAACTAATACATTTGCCACTTCATTCTTGGGAAACTTTGCAAAACATGTTTGAGATGCATCTTCCCTGCACTGTCCATTTTTGCTTGCATACAGACATGTCTAAATATGAGTATTTTTCATCTCTTTAAGGACTGGAACATTGCCCAAAACATTCAAGTTTGTTATGGTCAAATTGCATCAGTGCTGGGTATAAACTTCAACGGTTCATCTAAACAGGATTGACGAGTAGAATGGACAAGATTTAGCTTATTTTTCTTTTTTAATATTTTCTAGTGTTGTCCAATCCGTCCCCACAAAAATGGGCTTAATTGTTTACCTTCTTGATTTCTTTAAAGGGAACTTTTTCACTAGTGGAAGTGAAAAAACACACCTTTAAAATTGTGTGTTTAAAATGCCCAAATATCTTGTGTACCCTCATTAGAAAAAAGTCAGCTCTTCATTATTATTATTTTTTTGCTAACTCTGAATCACGTCTTTCTTCAGATTCAAAGAAATCTGCAGTTGCAAATCGAAGAACAAGGAAAACATCTTCAGATGATGTTTGAACAGCAGAGGAAGATGGAGAAAGGAAAGCTGAAATGCCCATCATGGGACTCGAATGAATCTTCCAAATCCCTTTTTACGGAGAAGCTGCCTTCCCTCGATAAAGAGAAACCTGAACCCTTTGAAGCAAAGGCTGTTTCAACTGATGCCATCATTTCAGCAACCGAACATCCAAATGACATGCAAAAGTCACCTGAAAGGAAGCTTTGTGAGGATAATAAACTGAATAGATCAGCAAAACGAGTCAAATCTGATGAAACTGAAGCATCTTGATTGACTGTTGGGTTGATTGTGATTTCCTTGTGGTGGAACAACTGGTTTAGCATGGATGGATGGGAGACTGATTTGGATTTGCTTAAAACTACAAGCAGCAGAATCTGTTCTCTCTTTTATTTTGTAAATAATTAAGTACTTTTATTCATTCAGTTTACAAAATAGATTATTAGCTAGCTTTGCATTAAAATGGTACTGCTTATGGAATGTAGGAGTATTGAATTGTCTTGGTATCAAGAATTGGAATATTTCCATGTAGGAGTATTGAATTGTCTTGGTATCAAGAATTGGAATATTACTGCTAATTGCTTGCTTTTAATCATCAACTGAATGACTATGTTGTCAATACAATTCAATAGGGTCCTTTGCTCTAATTTTGTTCCACTAGGGCAAAGTGTGACGGTTGAGATTGTATATAATCTGGACCCTTGTTTGAACTCTATTTTTTTTCAAAAATTCACTATTAATCACGCTTTCTCCCACAAAATAATTTTACACGTAAATTCAAAATAAATCTTATTTTTTTAACTATACATTCTTTAAAAATTCACTATTTCAAAATACATTTTTTTCCCAAAAATTGTGGGTCGACAAGGAGTCTAATTCAACGTGAGTACTTTCCAGCAAAATGTTAATAATATATAGTTTTGAAAGAAAATGATTTGTCATTGGCGCCCCCCTTTGGCGGGGCGTTAGTGTGAACAGACACCCAGCCAATAGGTGGGCGCCACATGTGTCCCATGTTCGTCTGAGCCTATGTGGTCATGTCTCTCTAGCAAAACATTATTAAATAATGTGAGAGAATAATATTATATTATAAGGGTATAATTCGAAAACAATTAGGTATTGGTCCCTACTTCGGTCTTGTCCGGTACTGCAACTCAGTTTAGCAAATCAAGTATATAAATCCAGTTAGTAGTTGAATAAATATTTACAAGTTTAATTTTCAGTTAACTAGGAGAAAAGTCTTCTTTATTCAAGCAATAAAACCTTGTAGCCGTTTGAAACTTTTGGTCAATTTTGTTAGTGGATATATTATTGTTAGCTAATCTTGAACAAGTTAGGCTTCGTCACACCCCATATAATGTATCTGTCATTCGAGATAGCACTAGAACTATTGACCTGACATGACGAAACAAGTTATTACGATAAAGTTAAAGTTGCTTCAAAATCTCCTGTATCAACTAAATCTTATCGAAATTATACTGCAACAACAATCACTAAACCATCTACCAATAATAACCAAATTCACTATCCAATAAAAAGATAATGAAATTAAATTCATTATCCAATAATTGTTTTGTGGATATTCAGATAATTTTAAGTTTATGATGTATGATAAATAAAAGTGCACAAGCAAGCATTATCGAGTAAATTAATCCTTTGAATAATTTGATCTATCTAAACAAATTACAAATCAAAACATGAAATGACCAAATACTTCTTTTTGATTGACCCTTTCCTCTTCGGGAAAGAAAATGGTTTCAACGCTTTCTTTTTCCTTAGTAAGTGGGTGTCAACTAAGCCATGAACTATGAAGACATTGCTCCCACCCATTAAATGGCCCTTAAAGAGCTCTCCCACTCCTGAGAATTGGTTCAATTCAACTCTCGAAGTGGTCTAAATTTCATAGTCAACTTTTTACCATTCTAGTTTTAAGAATTTTGGTAGGCATATTTTTTTCGAAAAGGATTGATTGGTGATTTCAAATTTCCAATGGAACTAAACTCATCTCTTGTATATATTTTCAATAAAGAATTATGTGCTTTCATTAGCTTTGAAATCTTAATAATAAACTATTTTCTTTTCTTAGAAAAACATATAAATGACCCACATTGACATTTTTGCGGGATTTAGGCCTAAAACATACAAGATTTGTCCAAATAAAAAGAAAATGTTGGCCTTTTTCTATCATTGGTGGAAAGCTCCATACCCTCTAACCCATAAGGGAATTTCCTTAGCCATTCTCTCCCTTTTACATCCCATTTCTTGCCCCTCCATCTTACCATACTTCAAATGATATAGAAAAAAATATTAAATAAATAAATAAAATTAAAAAGAGATAGTTAAATAGCTAAGAATGAATCTAGATTCCTTAGTAAAGAAGAAATTGAAATTGCCTTTGTATGATTTATAGAATTGGCTAAAAGGCACTGTAATGATCAAATACGAAGAAAACGCTCCAACATATCATTTTTACGTGAATGTAGTATCTTATATTAAACTTTATCGATAAATATATTAGTCAACATTTTTAATTTTTTTGGTTATTTAATATTATTCCGTGTTATTTAATCTATTTTATCAAATATGCTATTTCAAGTGTAGATACGACTTTAGCATAAACTCAATAAAGAATGCAAAAACATATTTAGAAAAATCTAATATGGTGAAATAATTACAAAACATTAGATGTTGGGTTAGGGTTGTTTTGAAGGGAAGGAAGAATGATGAAGTCAAAAGACAGGGAAATTAATTTGAAAATAAATTAAAAGATAAAAGTAAGTATGTATTTAATTAGAATGTCAGAAGGCCTTCAATTGAAGGAAATAGATTACGTGTTAAGCATCACTATATGATGTGACCGTGGTTAAGAGCACCAACTTTTAATGACAAACAAATTTTTGTGACCAATCATACATTAGGGGGAAAAAACAATTGAACAATGCTTGTGACCAATC
The DNA here is from genome assembly GCA_903798375.1 of Fraxinus sp. D2006-0159. Lineage (NCBI taxonomy): Eukaryota > Viridiplantae > Streptophyta > Magnoliopsida > Lamiales > Oleaceae > Fraxinus > Fraxinus sp. D2006-0159. The sequence continues at coordinate 7,857 of CAIGRQ010249431.1, read as the reverse complement.
ATTCATTAGAGAAAAAACAATTGAACACAAGGGCCATACAGGCCCCATCACAAAGGGGGGGCCCACATGTATAAAAAAATAGTGTGGGCCCTCCCTTTGTGAGGGGCCTGTATGGCTCAAAACAATTTGATATTAAAATAAATCATTATTTCTTTGAAAGGAAAATCCCAAAAAAAAAAAAAATTATTTTCAACTTATTGAGTCCCGTTTGAGCCACCTTTTTTTAAAAATGAGAATGAAAAATATAGCAGTTATTAGGCTCCACACAAGAGATAAAAATTCAAAATTGATGTTTTGATGTGATGGATAACGATCATAATTTTTATTTTTAGGGATGAAAAATGTGGCTCAAACGGGGGCTGAGTATGTTTATAGATATAATTGAACAATATTAGGAAGAGACGTGTAACATATTTATTTGTTATTTTATCCAAATGAGTGTATCAAATATACTTTATCTTTTGAAGTTGTTTAAGAGAGAACACTTATAAAATTATTTACATAAAGTCTCTGTTTGGTGGAAATTAAAATAAGATTTTTAATAAATTTTAATGAAAATAAATAAAATATGTAATTGAAAAATTGTGAATCTCATAAAATGTGCGGCTGAAATTAATTATTAACTTTGAGCTAAATTAAAAGTTTAATTTTAATCCCCACCAAATATGAACAAAGTCACACACAAACACTTGTAAGTTCATGTATAATAATAAAACAAATTATTTAAACAAGTATCTATTGTATAGTTTATGCCACTAAAAGAATTTTGTAAAATTTGCAAGAATATTCTTAACCTAATGAATTTGAATATATAGATTTTCTATATTTATTTTTTCATATATCTTTAAACATTTAAGTTTGTTGCAACTTGGTCATGGTCAAACCGACTATTGAGAAGAAGAGTATATGAGGGAAGCAAATTTGAAGTTTTTATACATCATTGTATGCATATTAATGTACGGATTGATGATGTGGATGAGAGAAAAAGAGGAAAAAAAATGAAAATGAAATGAAACGAAAGTCAGTTAATAATCAACATAATCAGTTTATGATGTACAAATAACATTATTTTGTTCATTTTATCTCACAAAAGTTAGATTTGTGGCAGTAATGCATCTTTTTAAAGATGAAATGAACATTGACAATTTGTTGAGAACACTGATACTATGAATTTGATAGATTGAGAGTTATAAGAAGTGAAATGGAGATTCAAAAGTGATAAGCGCAAGAATTTGATTATATTAGTTTATTTAATTATTTAAAAAATAAATAGTTGTTATTCACGTCGAGTCAAAGAGACATTGATTTCAACCAATTATTAGTATTTGATTGATTGAATGAACTAATGATCGATCGGTTCACAATATTCTTTCGAAATCAACGAACTTCAATCTGTGTTATTGCTTCACATCGGATCAATAAACTAGTTTGAACCCTTGGTTTTTAATTTAATATTGATGTTAAAAAACATCTATTTTTTCTCACTCCAAGAGAAATAAATTAATTTATCAATTGTGGAGAGGACAGAGGTGACAACTAATATGTGAAAACATAAATGTTGCCACCCAAACACGCCACTATCTTAAATACTCTGTTTCAGAATCACTAGGGCAAACATATATTTAAGGCTTGAAATTAATACATTTGTGCAGCAATATTCAGTCTGCCTAAACAATTTATATTTTTGCAAGACAAAGATTTGTTCTGACATTACATTTGTGCTTAGATGATTCAACCCCTATAACACAAAACAACCTCGTTTTGAGAAGTGTAAATATGGGTTGGGATAGTTTTGTTCAGATAATCGACCCTTGTTTGATCTAAGATAGACAAACTGTATGCAAGTCAACATATTTGAAAAGGCAAGTCAAGCTAGGCTTGCTTGTTTTGATGACTCGTTGTGATTTGCTATATGATCATCAGAAGAGAACTCAACAAAATCTGGACAGAACACTCACACATGCATGGGTCCTGCAAATTTTTTTCATTTTTAATACACGATGGAACTCACTGTTTGTCTCCCTTCTGGTCAATTTCTGTGGTTTCCTTTCTGTACAACGGGAATAAGCCTTTTGGGAATCCAACCTACTTAACACTTTTAAAACGATAGCCTCCTTTTATGAAATAATATATTAGCTTGTAACACTATGTTTTTGCATCACTCTTTAATTTAGTTATAATTCAAAAATTCAACAAAATTATAGAAAATGTTAACAATTATTAATATTACATATGTTAGATATATATTAAATATATTATTTGAAAGAAATAATTAAATTTAGATAAAATGTTCGAGTGGTGAAAATGTTGAATTTATGTGGGAAGTTGGATGTTTAAATCACATTACATGGAATAACAAAATGTTTATGATTGGACATTGAATTTTCTTTGATTAAAATAATATTTTTTTCATTATTTTTCAAATAATTTTTTTTTTAAGTCGAACTAGCTAGTAAAAACTAAATTATTTATTCATAACTTCAAAGATTTTGCAGACGTAAGATGATTTAGTGCTATTTCATGTTTAGAAACGACTAGCGGGGAGTGACTAATATTGATAATTAATTTATTTCAGTTACGTGATTATGACAAATTAAAGTTGTGTAACCCAATTGAGAATTCACTAAAACTGACTCTTATTTTACATTTAAGCCCCTGTTTGTTTCACATTATTTTTTTCATTCTCATTCTTCTACTCATTTTTAACCACACATTCTTCAATAAAATAATATTTTTTGTTACATCAATAACTTTTCCTTCTTTTTCAACCACATATTTCTCATCACATCACTTTAAAAAAATACATTCTTTCATTATAACGTGATCAAACACACTCTAAATGTCAGCTGTGCAAAAACCAAAACTGAAAGAGAACAGTATCTGTTTCTTGAATAAAATATATTCTGGCGAGTTTTGACCGTTGGATCTAATCTGGGTCCCACCCACTTTCCTCGCATCAACGAGCATGACTTGTTGGCCCCCACAGTAAACATTTCCTCACACTCTGACAGACCATTTTCTATATCAAATACCTAATTTACCCCTAATACGTAATTCAAATGTCGAAATTGCCCTATTCCGTTATTCTTGTCTTCAACTGCTTTTCTTAACATTTGCATATTTTTCCTTAAACAAGAATATTGATCGATCTCTCTCTCTCTCCCCTCTTTATCTCTCTATCTTTTTCTCTCTGTCTTAATCTTCACAGGGTTCTCGTACGCGCCCTTGCCTTTCGAGTTCGTTTGATTTTTTTGAAGGGTATAGAAAAACGGAAGAGATTATAACCATGTTTTTGCAAAGAAATTAATCTGACAATTTTCAGTTTTCAGGTATATTGAAATGTTATGTTTCACTATTTTTCATCATTTTAATATAAAATGGATTCTTCATAGTTTTGGTTTTGTTAGATGTATATATGTTTTATAATTAGTGGGTTATTCTTGGAATCATGTTTCATTAAAATGGGTGTATGGTTTCATGCAGATTGTGATGATTTTTTGCTATTTGGCCTTATGGGTATTGCAAATTTAATCATGATTTTTACAGATGTTTTAACATTTTTGTGATATTTTTCATTTTAATCTTATGGATATTGCAAATTTGATCATGGGTTTTATACAGTTTTTAACAGTCGTGTGATTTTTTCCATTTTAATCTCGTGGATATTACAAATTTAATCATGGGTTTTATAGATGTTTTAACATTTTTTGTTTTATTTCTAAAGCTAATTACTTTATATTCTTGCCAATATAATATATCAGGTAATCACCAAAATTTTTAGCTGGTGATTAATTAAAGTTTTATTCTTTATGAAGGTAACAGGTGATTTCATAAATACCATAGATTTTGCTCAAGATGATAAGAAAATTGAAAATTAATTGTGCCGATGTAGATCTGTTTGATTCTTTGAGAATCTGCAAAAGAAATTAAATTTAAGTGGTCCAAGTATATGATAAGTATGATTTTTGGTAACAAAGAAATTTCATTGGTAAATCTAGTCCAATGCCGTAAATGGTATGCGAATTGTTTGAAACTGTTCTTTTTCCTCATTTTTTCGAACTACTTTATTTTTTACCAGAGTTAATTTTCTGAAACTTTGAATTGCTCTCTGTTTTCAAGATTATATATTGAGAAATGGGGAAGAAGGGGAGCTGGTTTTGTGCACTGAAGAGAACTCTGAGCTACGAATCGAAAGAGAAGAAAGATAAAGTTGCAAATTGATTTCATATATTTTTTTTAGTTTGAATATTACCTTTTTTGGTGATTTAATTCAGAATTGTTCAATTTCTTGTTGACAGAAAAACAATAAATCAAAAAGATGGTCTGGAAAACAGAAGAGTCTAGACTTGGATTCTTCCAATGCAGAAGAAAATGCTCCAGTGGTTCCTGCACCCGATGGTCCGGTGGAGGAACTAAAGTTGATAGAAACTGAAGATGAGCAGAATAGGCATGCTTACTCTGTTGCTCTTGCAACTGCTGTGGCTGCTGAGGCAGCAGTTGCAGCTGCTCAGGCTGCTGCAGAGGTTGTTCGACTCACAACTGCCGCCCTTAATTTGGGTAAAACCAAAGATGAACTAGCTGCTATAAAGATTCAGACAGCTTTCCGAGGGTACTTGGTAAGATGATAGTTTTTCAATGTTGTATAGATATCAATTTCAATACATTCATGTTTACGTGTGATTGATCGTGATGAACTATGAAATATCTGGCTGTTACTTCGGTAATTTATGATAATACAGTATCTTGTAATGATAAATACCCGGAGGATGGGAAAATTGCTCTGCATAAACTATCGATTGTTGATTAGCATTGTAGAATTTTACATCTGGATGGTGACTATTATTATTTTGTCCTTTATTTAGGCAAGGAGAGCGTTGAAGGCATTGAAAGGACTGGTGAGGCTGAAATCATTGATTCAAGGGAACTCAGTGAAACGTCAAGCAACAACCACCTTACAGTGCATGCAGACACTGGCTCGTGTGCAATCTGAGATTCGTGCTAGGAGAATTAGAATGTCGGAGGAGAATATGACTCTTCAGCGACAGCTCCAGCAGAAGCATGAGAAGGAGCTTGAAAAGTTGAGAGCATCTGTGAGTGGCATTCTTGGACTAACTTATTTTTGTTTTGAGTCTGCAATTTGCAGATTTACTTTTATTACGAGTCATGATAACTCTTCTACTGTGCCTGCTTATTTTTACATCTAGTCTTTTTCTTAATGCTCTCGCAGTTTCCTTGATGTACATCATCGAAAACTAATTTTGATGGCGTTATTAAAGAAATAAGGAAACAATTTTTTATTATTATTTTTTTAAATTTTAGTGTCTTGACTTTTCCTGATTAATTTTATAGAGCAGGCAAACCGTTTGCAACAAAAAATCAGCTCAGAATGTTTTGCCTTCTCATTTCTTTAAAAAGATTTTGGAACAGGAGCCTGCATATTCTGAACCTCTAGCTCCGGTTATGTATTTAATCAATTTTTTTTTACTAATTTTCATTTTAAAGGAAACTTTCTATAGATATTTGTATCTGAGCATACTGCTAAGCAACACACATTGTGAAAATAGATGTCTTTGTTGTGTAATTACTTCATTACTGCACCTAAATGCACTGTGTGTACATAGAGAAGTTATTTTTCATCTTTGTTCTCGGGTAACTATTGGCTAAGATGTTGGACAACTGACAACAGACTGGAGAGGATTGGGACGACAGCATGCAGTCTAAAGAACAGATTGAGGCAAATCTTCAACATAGGCAGGAAGCAGCAATGAGAAGAGAAAGGGCATTGGCTTATGCATATTCTCATCAGGTATTACAATTTGCAATTCGTTGTTGTGATAATTCTTGCATTTATCTGAAATAGCTTTGAAACTGATGAGGATCTATAAAATTCTGAAACAGCAAACATGGAAGAACTCAAAGTCTTCAAGTCAAACATTTATGGATCCCAATAATCCCCATTGGGGTTGGAGTTGGTTAGAGAGATGGATGGCTTCCCGTCCATGGGAGAATGGAAGTGCAGTTGACAAAGAACTTAACAGTGATCATGCGTCGATGAAGAGCACGACAAGTCGCCCCACTTCTGGTGGGGGAATTATGAGGACTCAATCTCACCGTGTTGACAATGAGCCTTCTCCTACAGCCCACAAACAAAGTCGGCCTCCTAGCAGGCAATCACCTTCGACTCCCCCCTCAAAGGTTTCTGGAAGATTAACAAGGGGAAATGCAGCCACTGAAGATGACTCAAGGAGTTTGAACAGTGTAAAATCGGAGGTTCGTAGGAGACACAGCATTGCAGGATCCTCGGTGAGAGACGATGAAAGCCTTGCAAGTTCACCTGCAGTTCCAGGTTACATGGCCGGCACAAAATCAGTAAAAGCTAAATCCCGGTTGTCAAGTCCACTGCGATTAGAAAAGAATGGCACTCCAGAGAAGGTTTCACCCAGTTCTGTGAAGAAACGGCTATCATTCTCTGCTTCCCCTTCTGGCCCGAGGAGGCATTCTGGCCCCCCTCGAGATTGGTACTAGTTCTGTTAAACCATCAACATGAAATGACAGATTTATCATTCGAGTGGATTTATAAAGCGTAAGACGTGCAAGGAATATATATACATATATATAAATAACTTTGCAGAAAATGAAGAAGCTATCATCTTAGTTATGCAAATCACGAGAAGTGAATAGCAGGTTTTTTTCCTTATCAATTGTTAGTGATGTTGATTGTGTAACGAAATAGAGGTACGTTTTGTGTGAGGTATTTATATCACTGTTATTGCATGTTTCTTCATAGTGATTTGCATGTTTTTTTTTGTTTTGTTTTTTTTTTTGTAAAGTCCTATTTCGTATGGATTCAAATTTAAATTTTAATCTAAATCAAAGTTAACAATTAATTTTAATAACATATTTCATGGAATCCATAACTGTTTAATTTTTATCAAGATTTACTAAAAATTTGATTTTAATCTGCACCAAACAGAGGCAAAATCATATCAAAGTTAACAGTTAATTTTAATTATAAGACTCACAGTTTACTAATTTTTATCAAAATCTATTAAAAGTTTAATTTTAATTCCCACAAAACTTGGACAAATCACAATAGATGTGAATTTTTTCTCCTCTCACTCTCTTGCGATTCTTTCCCTCATATCTTTTTCCAAAACCTTTAACACTTTTAATTTTTCAAAATTTGTCTATAATTTCTCCACACACTTCATTTCCCAATCATTTCTTTAACTAATTAGAACATAAATTTGCATTTTCTCCTATCAAATTGTGTATATAGAATAGATTTGAAATTTATAACAAATTTGACTTATATGTAATGAATTGTGTTTATTTGAATCGATTATTAATATTGAATATTGATTATATGTTTTTTTTCCCTTTCAGATTACTTGAATTGATTGTTTATTTCAAATACACTATAAAAATGTAAACATGCATTTTTATTTTTATTTTTGTGATGTACAAAATATTAATGAACGAATATTTTTTAACCGTAAATTTGTGTTTTCTTGAGTTAAGAATGAATCGTTCAAAAATCAAAAACAAAGCACTAGACAAAGTGTAAAGCATGAAACCAAAACACGCTTAACTGAAACAACAACAACAAAAGTCAACCACAAATTTGGGCTAAGTCTTAACTAATGCCACGGGGCTTCAATTTAATTTCTTTGTGCTCAATGGAAATCAATCCACAATCTCCACATTTGTTGCATTTGAAACCATACCAGAGTGAACTCGAGTTAAATTATCTTAATATCACATGCTAGTACATGTCCTACATAAATAAAAGAGGGAGTTTTTCCTTACTATTCATAAGCCATAAGCCAAGCTAAGTCAAGCCAAGCCGAATGTCTT
>CAIGRQ010249429.1:0-14325 GCA_903798375.1 Fraxinus sp. D2006-0159 | reverse complement strand
TTGTTTTTGTGGGCGTGTAAAGTGTGGCAAGAGTGGGCCCCATTTCAACGGTACAAAAATCGATTATTTGTTAAAAAAAAAAAAAAAAAGGTACAAATCTTGCTAACACAGTACAAATCTTCAAAAGACTAGAAAATTACACGATGGAAGAGAATAAGCATTGTTTTGTTTTAGTCAAAAAATTGAAAAAAAAAAAAATTTAAAAGTGAGCGATAAGTTAATTGCACATTTCATGTAAACCACAATTGTTATCTACTTTTAAACAGTACATTTCATCAATTTTTATTATGCAATAAGGGATATCACATGTCCTTTTGCTAGATATGGTATAAGTAAAACATGAGGGTTTCTCATTGTTTTCCTTTTTTCCTTCAAACGTTGATAGAATAAGACAATATCCTAGAATAACAAGAGGTTGCAATTTTTTCTCTATGTAGCAATCGGCAAGGAAATTTATTAGTGTTCTTTCTATCTTCACAGTAAAAATAATGGAGGCAAATTAAGGGTGTGTTCGGTAGAGATTAAAATCGGATTAAAATTGAAAAACTAGTCGTTATTGTTGACTTTGACCCAATAACGATTATATTTTTAATCACTCCCAAACATGCTCTAAATATTTTTTATTATATTTACAAATTACAAGGAATAAGCAAAAGATTGAAAAATGTTCTATTATTGGTATCTCGTGTACGGTGAATCATAAAAGCCTACTTAATCTCGTGAAACATGTTTAAATTGCCAACATAATACACATCTTCAAACATCAAGAAAATTATTGTGATGGAAGAGAATAAGCCCCATTTTGTTTAGCTTAAAAAAAAATTAATTTAAAGTCAAACAATTAATTTTAATTATACGTTTCATATAAACTGCAACTTTTATCAACTTTTCAACTACACGTTTCATCAATTTTTAGACCTTATGTTGGACATGGTATCAGCACAACACGAGGGTTTCTCATTGTTTTTCCCATTTTTTCCTCCTTCAAACGTTGATGGCAATCAAAGAAAATATTCTAGAACAACTAGAGGAGGTTATTTTTTCACATGTAGCAGTCGGTGAGGAAAATTATAAGTGTTCTTTACGTCTTCACCTAAAAATAATGGAGCCAAATTAATTACTTTTTACTATATTTACAGGGAATAAGCAAAAGATTAAAAATGTGCCATAATTGGTATCTTGTGTTGGGTGAATAAGAAAAGCCTATTCAATCTCAAGAAAGTTATTACGTTCGAAGAGAATAATCCATGTTTGAAGCACGTTTTCCATATTAGATAGATTGTCTTACTATATCCGAGTGCTGAGGTTCGTAACTCTTTTAAGTGTTTCATCTCGAAACTAAATACAGTTGTCGGACTGCCATCGGATGGCTTTTGAACTTTAAACAGAAAGACACTATAGTAGACAATGTTTTATTTGTTCAATTATATAGAAATTAAATGATAAGGGGATTTTGGATACTTCTAAAAGTCCGGAAAGTTATGTTAGAATTGATGAAAAAGATGGAGAAATAGGAATGGGGCGGCCGTCAGTAGACAAGTCGAATGTACAACTTTGTAGGTAGCCGCTAGAACTAGCCATTAGACTCTATTTGGATACGGATCAACTAGAAGAGAAAATCTTAAACCAATTGGACAAGATAAAAAATAAGAAGGATATAGGAAAATGTGCATAACTTTCAGCACAATTGTTGGATTTTTCGTCCGTGAGTACAATGTGATTAGGATTTGTTTTGAGTCTTGAAATACGTTTAAGGTTGTGAAAAACTTACATTCGTTTTTTTCTTATTAATAAAATATTTTCATTTATCCCGTTATTTAGTAGATTCTAATAATTCTCATGTCCATTCGAGCAAATACAATTTGTGTATTACAAAGAAGAACATTTTATTTGTTATTCACGTTGTCGTCTTGCGTCAAATCTTCTATGTGCCTAACCCGAACTTGGCTCCAACTCTAGAACTGGCTGCAATGGATATAGATACAATGAAGGCCGAACTGAAGAAGTGACAAAGATGAAAACTCAAACGTTGAGGTCACATTCTATATGCACTTTCTAAATGATTATATGATTTGTATACTGATGCTATCAAAAATCGCACATGTTGGTTTCCTGAGCTTGACGACTGCAAACGAGTATGAACGAGATCTTCCGATACCTGAAACAAAGGCGTTGAGGTGTGTCATCGTCACCCCTACGATGCTTAAGTCAGAAAGGAATTTGAGAGAAAATATATGCTGAGAATATAGATGAAACATACCTGAACAATGATCCCAGACCCCATATTTATAGAGCTAGGTAGTAATGGGCTCCTAGTAGGACTCGTCACCTTATTTTTAGGAATGACTTATGGTAGGAGCTAGTGTTGGATTAAAACTAGAAGTCTCACTTTATCTTATACATAGTATGTTTCGGGATAAACTCCTTTCAGTCCTAGGGTTTTTTGGATATTGGTAATTAGATAGAGTTGGAGTCCTTACGGGGCAAGGACTATCAATGTTCGATTATAGAGTGCTTTGCGAAGTTGATCAAGGCAAATGCCCCACCACATACATCCCTAAGACTATTGTTGTGACTTACGGGTATTCATGGGTTCTGAGCTCGAGGTATCCCTAGGACTATCAAGCCTCGAGGACACGGTTCCTATAATTGAGGATGGGGAACTCTAGCAGTCCTCATGCTCGAGGTGCCTATAATGACCACATCATATACCAATATTTGGTCAGGAAAGAGGATTTGGGAAGCACTTGAGAATAAATACAAAGTCGAGGAGGAAGGTACAAAGAAATTTTTAATCTCTAAGTATTTTGACTTAAAGTTTATTAGAATAATAGCCATCGTTGCCTTAAGTGCATGAATTATAAGTCATTGTCAACAAGTTGAAGGAGGTTAAAATCGAACTTCCCGATTCCTTTCAAGTCAGTGCAAATATTCATAAATTGCCATCAACTTGGAGAGGCTATAGAAATAAAATTATTCACAACTTCGAAGATTTCTCTTTGGAATAATTCGAAGCATCTTCGAATTGAGGAAGAATCGAGGGCAAGCGATAAGAGTGAAAACTTTTATGAGGGTACTTCAAAGGCTAATGACATGGAGAAAACTAACGAATCCAACAAAAATCAAAATAAAGAGAAGTATCTTAGTCCTAAGATTAATCAAGGAAAGTTTCATTAAAAGAAGCACAAGGGTCCTTTCTTTGTTTATTGAAAACTTGGTTGTCATGCTCGAGATTGTAGGTATAAAAAGAAACTAAAGCAATAAGACACGGTGAACTCCGTTGGAAATGATGACATTGTTACTACGGTGTGAGAAATTAATGCTATCAACGACAAAGTTTTTAGATGGTGTGGTATGATACCTTTGCTAATATTCATGTCTCATATAAAACTCATCATGAAATTGATGAAGGACAAGAAATTTAAATTGGGAATGAAGGTTGCTCCGAAGTCGTTGGAATAGGATGTGTTGAATTACTATTAACATCCCAGAAGAAATTATCCTATCAAATGTACTTCATGCACCGGATGCAAATATGAACTTGGCAAGTGTAGATCTTATGGATAAGTTGGAAATCGAAAGTGTGTATGAATCTGGGAACTAGTATTAACTATAAATGACGTATTTGTTGGAAAATGTTATTTTCGTGATAGAATGGTCGAACTCTATACTATTGGCGAATATTAATAAAATTAACTATGCTTATAAGCTTGATTCTTTTACTTTATTCCATGGTAGATTAATTTGATGAGTTTAACAATAGTGATTTCTCCTTTTTAGTGTTTTTTCCTCTTATGTTTTTACTTATGAAGATCAACAAAAAAAGAATAGGCCTTATATTCCTACAATTCCCATTCCCTTAAAAGAAATTCTCTATTTGTAGCAAATAGATGTCTATTAAGCACAGAAAACCTTATTTATTCGATAAGGAATTTCATTATCTTAGAATCGTTACAATTACGATCACTATTCACTAGGCTTTAGTAGCCGACTTCCCTCATCTAGTCACCAATTTCCTTGACCTCTCGACACTCAGCAGGCGTACTTAGTATTGATGCCACTAAGAGATGTTTTTGGATCTCGCATGAAAATGAAACAATCCCTCCTTAGCCAGTCACCCATAATATCAAATAATTATTTTCATCTCGATTCTACGAGAATTTTATGGAAGCCTTTCATATGCTTCTCTTCAATAAATGTTATAAAAAAGAGGGTTTGACTATGTTAACTAGTAATTAATTACCCGTTAGGGGGTGGTAGGTAACGAAAAAAAGAAGGATTTGAATTAGAAATGGTTGGTCTATGAAATATGAACCGAAGACTGAACCAAGTTAATGCTAGATTAAAATGATTTCGATTTTAATTTTTTGCTTGATGGGATGCATTTTACTTGGCAGTTTTTTGGAAGTTTAAAATACTATTGGTCTTGTATGTATAAAATGTATGTTAAATCGTGTAATAAAAAAATCTCAATTAAAGGAAATTCCATTAAGGACTAGAAGTGATAAATAATGAAAATTGAGGATAAAAATGCAATTAAAAAGCAATGAATAAGAGCGATAATAACCTAAGAATTGGGAATCTTTAGCGCAATTAAAAGTTGGTTAGAAAAAAAAAATTATTGTCAATAACCACTATTTGAACTTTCTTGCGATGATTAAAATTTAAGAATACTCACTATTCTTCAGTTTTTAGCACCAACTTTCTCTTTCCAACTTCGTTAGAGGATGGCAACAGGGCGGCCCTGCCCCACCCACGACCCGCCAAGAAATTCCCCGCCCCATCCTTGGCCCCATTACTCGTTTAAGGTGGGGCGGGGCCCTTGCCCCGTTTAATTTTTTTTTTTAAGTTTTGATAATTTTTTTTATTTTTCCAATTCATTAGATTGAGACAAATAATTTTAGTTCACATTTTTTTATTAAAACTAATAAAAATTTTCATTTAAAGTATGGAATTCTAAAAAAAAAATAAAAAATTATTAAACGGGGCGGGGGCACTCGTTACCCATCCCCATCACGAACCAGCTTCGGGGCAAAATTCCCCGCCCCGAATACCCAATTAAGAGGGTAATCCCCGCCCCGTTCACTTAAACGTTGGCATGTAAAAGGACTTTTGTGGTAGATGTGGAACTTTGTATGTAATGATTGTTTCAGCACGTAACATTAGTGTTGGTCCTAGGACCCAGATTATTTCACAAACAAAATGTAAAATAACAAGAGCCAAAATTGCAAAAAGTAAGAACACCAAGAATTTTCGCCCCCTTTGGGGCTCGGATGTTCAGCTTTGAGAAGCCTACTCACTCGTTAAGCATCTACCCAGTAGATTACGCTCGAATCCACTAAGAATCACAAAGAACAGATTACAAATGTATGAAGAAATCAACTAAAGTTTCCTCTCGCCTCTCTTATACAGATCTCTCTATACAACTTCTAATGTATACAAAATACAGCATAAATCACTAAGACATTTACAGAGATTTACACTTGAGAAATCTCACGAAGAATAGAGAAAATCACACGAAGGAAAAGAAAGAGAGAAAACCCTAGAATAGGAACGGTTTTCACACACCACCAAATAATCTAGAGAATGGGTATAAGACCAAGTCTAGAAAAAATATCCAATCCAACAGTCCAGGAATAAGACAGATAAAGGGCCAAGATTACTCAAGTCAGTCAAACAAAATTAATGGCCCAAAAACAGTGAAACCCATAAACGTTCAGAGGCCCAAAAGCAGAATAGAGAGGCAACCAAAACTAACAATCTCCACCTTGCTGATCTATTCTGAGTATTCATTTGTGGATTCAAAACATAACTACTTGGTTTCATTTGCTCCAAATACCTGCAAAAAGAAAACAATCAGTTTTGAAAAACAGAAAACAAAAAGAAAACAACTAAGAACTAATAGCACTATTTTTCAAGTTATATTCAGAATTTTCAAACAGTTTATGAACTTGTTTAAAGGTAAGACCTTGGTACCAAAATCAACAGGATTATATTCTGTTGGTATCTTAATCAAGTTAATCAAACATTTTTCAAACATATTTCTAACAAAGTGAAATCTAATATCAACATGTTTAATCCTATCGTGAAAAACATGATTTCTGCTTAAATGAATAGCACTGTGGTTGTCAGTATAAATCTTAACCATTTCATTTATAAAACCAAATTCATTTAAAATCCCTCTCAACCACAGTCCCTCTTTTACAGCATCACAAGCTGCAATATATTCAGCTTCTGTAGAGGACAAGGCAACAATTTTCTGTAATTGTGATTTCCAACTGATACAACCATCACACAAGGTAAACACATAAGAAGAAGTTGATCTTCTTTTATCCAAATCACCTCCAAAGTCAGAGTCAATATATCCTTTTAGGATAAAACCCTCATTACATCTTTGAAATTTTAAGCCCAATTCAGTTGTGCCCTTCAAGTACCTCATCATCTATTTAATAGCCAACCAATGTGTTTCACCGGGATAAGCCAAAAATCTACTGAGAATACTTATCCCATGAGCTAGGCCAGGTCTAGTGCATATCATAAGGTATATAATAGAACCAACAGCATTTGCATAGGGTATTCTAGACATTTTATCATGTTCCTCATCAGTTTTAGGACATTGTTCACTAGAAAGATAAAAATAGTTAGCAATAGGCAAAGTTATAGATTTGCATTCAATCATAGCAAAATTTTCAAGCAATTTATTCACATAAGAATTCTAATTCACATACAAAATGCAGTTTTTTTTATCTCTTCTGATTTCCATTCCTAAAATCTCTTAGCTTGCAATTTTAAGCTTTTCTTTAACAGAATCAACTTCAGATCTATTTTTACAAGCAATAAGCATATCATCAACATAAAGCAGCTGATAAACAGAATCGGGTCCACCTGACCATTTGAAGAAAAAACATAAATCAAAATTACTTTCAAAAAAGCCCAGATGCTGAACATAAGAATATAATTTCTTATACCATTGTTTTGGAGCCTACTTTAGGCCATAAAGGGGCTTTTTCAACGAACAAATCTGTTCAGATTTTGAATGAACTTCAAAACCTTTTGGTTGATACATATAAATGGTTTCTTCAAGGTCCCCATTCAGGAAAGCTGTTTTGACATCAAGCTGGTCTAATTCCCAGTTGAAATAAGTTGTTAATGCCACAAGAATTCTAATAGATGTGTACTTTGCAACAGGTGAAAAAATTTCATTATAGTCAATGCCCTCTTTTTGAGTGAAACCTTTAACTACAAGCCTGGTTTTGTATCTTTTACCCAAAGCATTAGGTTCACCTTCTTTGATCTTATAAACCCATTTGTAGTCTACAATCTTTTGATGTTTGGGTTTATCGACAAGAATTCAAGTCTTGTTCTTAATCAAGGAGTCCATTTCATCTTGCATGACATCCAGCCATAGCTTAGAATCTTTACTATTAACAGCTTCTTCAAAAGTTACACGTACAGAGTTAACAGATTCCATTTCAGATTAGAAAGTCACAAACTCATCAGTATTGATCTTGGTAGAAGGAAACCTATTCTTTCTACCTCTGTCCCTAGCCAACTAATAATTTTCAAGGGCAGTATCTTGGACATATTCCTCAGTTTCAGACTCATTTTGAGACATATCATTTTCAGATTGAGTAGTTTCCACCTCAATCAAATCACCAGGTTCAGTCTGATCAGGTATTTGATTTCCCAGTAAGGTTTATTTAACCAGAGTAGGATGATCAAAAGTTTGCTAAGGGAACTGACTCTCATCAAAGATAACATTTCTACTAATGATAACTTTGAACTCTTCTTTTTCTCTTACCTAAAGTCTATAACCCTTAGTTTCTTCTCCATAACCCAGAAAGACACATTTTTGAGATATGGGTTCAAGCTTGCCTACATCTTGATGGGCATAGGCAGCACAGCCAAAAACCCTTAATTTGAAATAGTCAGGAGATTTTTCAGACCATAAGTGTTCAAGGATTTGAAAATCAATAGCACTTGAAGGAATTATATTAAATAGGTAACAGTTTTTAGGGCTTCACCCTAGAAAAATTTTGGAAGCTTAGAGCTGAGTAACATACACCCCACAATTTTCAATAAAGTTCTATTCATTCTCTCAGCAATACCATTCTACTAAGGAGTGTATGTTACTGTTCTATACCTCAAATTACATATTTTTTGCAAAAATAATCAAATTCATGGTTGTAAGATTCCAAGTCATTATCTGTCCTAAGTGCTTTAACCTTTTTATTAGTTTGATTTTCAATCATAAGTTTCCATTGCTTAAAAATTTAGAAAAGTATTAGATTTATTTTTCAAAACAAAAGTCCAAATTTTTCTTAAAAAATCATCTAAAATCAATAAGTAAAATCTAAATCAACTCAGAGTGCTCACAGATGTAGGACCCCACAAGTCTGCATACAAATACTCAAGGATGGAGGTGGATTTATGAGTACCAGTTTTAAAAGGAAGTTTATTTTGTTTTCCAATAACACAGTCTTCACAAAATTTGAGACTGTCAATATTATCTTTTCCAAAGCATTTCAACTTATTTAAAATCATCAATCCCTTTTCACTAATATGGCCTAGTCTCCTATGCCAGGTTAAGGTTTTATCATCATAGGTCTTTACAGTTACAAAGCTATTACCAACTAAGGGTTCAGCTTGCAGTGTGAAGATTCCATTGGATCTAGGAGAAGAAATTATTTCTTTTAAGTTAAGACTTATTTGGGTAAGACCTCTATGAATCCTTATTTCATATTCATCATCAAGTTTCCCCAAGGAAATTAGATTTCTTTGAAGATCAGGCATATATCTGGTATGATTCAGTTCCATGGTGTAGTTATTTTCTAACAGAAGCTTAAGGTTTCCAATACCTTTAATTTGATAGGTCATATCATTTCTCATCTGAACTTGACCACCACTGAGCTCTTTAAAATCAGTAAACCAATCTTTTGTAGGACACATATGAAAAAAA
The DNA here is from genome assembly GCA_903798375.1 of Fraxinus sp. D2006-0159. Taxonomy (NCBI): domain Eukaryota; kingdom Viridiplantae; phylum Streptophyta; class Magnoliopsida; order Lamiales; family Oleaceae; genus Fraxinus; species Fraxinus sp. D2006-0159. Next base: position 5,366 of record CAIGRQ010249429.1, on the reverse strand, counting down.
CACCCAGAGTCAAGCACCCATGCATTCTAATTTCTTTTAGTAGTAGTCACAAGGATAATTCCTTGTATTTCAGATTCATTATTGCAGACAATGTCTGTAAATCCATCAGTGCTAAACTTTCCTTTCATGTCAGATATTTTCTTGAAGCAATCTTTTATGAGATGTCCTGATTTCTCACAGTAGTAGCATTTTCTGACTTGTATCTTGGGTTTGGATTGGTTCTTATTCTAATTTCTAAATTTTGCAAAATTGTGGTTTCCCTTTCTTATTGGTGTTGAAGTTACATTGATTTCCCTTTTTGTTATGGTTAACCTTTTCCCTGATGTTCAAGCCCTCTCCAAATTTAGAGTCTTTAACTTCAGTTTTTAATTCTAGTTCTCTATTTCTTAGAGATGAAATGACAATGTCAACTGTATGTTCAGTTCTCCCATACTCCAATGCATTTCTAACTTCTCTGTATTTATCACCTAGTCCATTTAATAGAGCAGTTAATTCTTAGACCAGTCAGGTGAATTTATCAATATTTTCTTCCAGATTAGAGGAGGGATTAAATCTGAAGTTGTAAAATTATCTTAGAAGATAGCATTTGTTGGGCATGATTTTAGTCAGATAGAGAGATTCAAGTTTGGCCCAAAGACCCTGAGTATTGGTGGTTTTCCCAACCTTTCTAATTACAGTGTCGGACAAATGAAGAAATATAGAACTCCAAGCAACCTCATCTAATTCTTGTCTTCTATAAGCACTAAATTCAGGAGGCCAAGTACCATCAATAGCTGCCGTACATCTCTGCTGTAACAGCAGAGCTCTAATTTTCTGACGCCACAAACTAAAATCACCAGTCCCTCTCCAAATCTCAACTTCAAATTTATGTGTAGTAGACATGATCACAAGTAGACTCTCAACAAGATCAAGGGAGATATTCACACAAAATGCAACAAATATTGACAGTGTAATACAAAGCAGTAACAGAAACAGTATGTGATCAACAAGTATGGATATATTAAATAGAAAAGCCAGTTTGATAGGTTTAAGGGGTGATAACCTTGTAGTCACCTACTCCCTCAAATTCTTAGATCCTCAAAGAGATCATGGACAAAGGAAAGTAGAGGATGATTACTTACCTTAATAATCAAATCAAAACAAACAAACAAACTGATAATATTTCCAAGAATTAAAGAGGGGGATCAGAAGATCATACCAGGACTGAAATATTAAGTTTCAGAAACAAGGAAAAGTAGTACAGAGATACCAAACCAGGTTCAAAATTCCAAAAAAAAACCTTGACGTATCAACAAGCCACAGCAACTCAGTGTAACCAGGAATGAGTCAAATCAGATCAGTAGGAATCAGAGCAAGTCTATGCAAGTCATTGTCACTCAAAACGAGTTCACAAAGAATCAGCACTCAGCAATGAGTTACACCCAACAATCTCAAGAACTCAGTAGAAATAATCAAGATTCAAAGATTTATCCAAAAAACACATTTGGTTTCAAAGAGGGAGCCACAGATCAAGAATTTTTCGAAAAACAGTTTCGAGAAATCACATCCTTTTAAGGAGATCCAATAAAAAATTGGATCGAAGAGTAACAACACTAGAAACTTTTAGAAACCACAATTTATTTTTCAAAGAATACAAAACTTTTGAAAAAGTTATTCAGATCTGCAAAAATGAGTTAGCCTTTGAAAAACCCTAATTCTTTAAAAAAAAAAAAAGGAAAAATCGCTCTGACACCACTTGTTGGTCTCAGAACCCAGATTATTTTACAAACAAAACGTAAAATAACAAAATTCGAAATTGCAAAAAGTAAAAACACCAAAAAAATTTGCCCACTTTGGGACCTTCCGGATGTTCAGCTTTGAGAAGCATACTCACCCTTTGAGCATCTACCAAGTAGATTACACTCAAATCCACTAAGAATCACGAAGAACATATTACAAATGTATGAAGAAAGATTTCTTGACTAAAGTTTCCTCTCGCCTCTCTTATACAGATCTCTCTATACAACTTCTATTGTATACAAAATACAACATGAATCATTAAGACATTTACAAAGATTTACACTTGACAAATCTCACGAAGAAGAGAGAAAATCGCACGAAGGAAGAGAAAGAGAGAAAATCCTAGAATAGGAACAATTTTCACACACCACTGAATAATCTAGAGAATGGGTATAAGACCAAGTCTAGAAAAAATATCCAATCCAATGGTCCAAGAATAAGCCAGATGAAGGGCCAAGATTACTCAAGTCAGTCAAACAGAATTAATGGCCCAAAAACAACGAAGCCCATAAACGTTCAGAGACCCAAAGGCAGAGTAGAGAGGCAACCTAACTAACAATTAGTCTCCCAAATTTGAGTTTCATATTCATATAGAACGAAGGAGTTTGGTGCCTTTGCTGCTACTAGTGTTGAAATATTGGATTTACATTACTACATGGCTTTAGCTATTTTCTGCATTACAATATACCGAATCTAAAGCAAAATAATTTTGTCCGCTGATACCTAAGAATTTGTACCAGAAAACAAAAATAGATAACTGGTATTGCAGCCTCATAAAAAGCCTGTGGCATCATATGTAGAATATATTAAATAGAAGCTTAGTCTTTATAATGGAGATGGGCCTAGATAGGAGCTTAACTCCTTCATTGGAATCTTCAAATATAAAAAAATAAAATAAATACCAATAATCTTCAATGAAATAATGGAGAGCAACCTAGATAAGACCTTAACTCCCTCATTGAATCTTCAAATATAACAGAATGTTGATATTTCTCAATGAATTAATGGAAAGAGACCTAGAATAGGACTTGAACTCCCTCATTGGATATTCAGAAAACATCTCTTTGGAGATAAAGCTATTTGAATCATGGGCTAGCTTCATGGCATGCCTCTGGACTTTGGTTTGAGTCTTTGACGATGATCTCATGCCAAAGTTTAGGGGTTAGGTGGTTGTCGATAATCACCTTAGACATATGACCATCCCTTTTCCTCATTATCCAACAATCAAGAGCCATATTGTCGAGGCCTTATAACGCACTCAGAGCAGACTTGTCTATAGTGCTTGTGTCCTCCATTATGGATTAATTTTTACCAAGATAACCATCAGCTTCCAATGGCCTTCAAGAGCTTAGTGAGTGAGGACCTACGGCCAATCAAGACATTTAGGATTAGATAATTATGGGCTACGACCAAGAGGACTTATCAGGGCCTTGAATAAATAAGTGCTTGTATTGTCTTCATCATGCCTTGGCACCATAAATAAGCATGAAGTGAGTTCTAAAATGTTTTATAGATTCGACCTCCACTTACAAATTGGTCCTACAAGTAAGTATCGAGTGCGTGGGAATCACATACTAATCAAGACCTCCAACATTAGATAATTATGGGCTACGACCCAGAGGACATAATAGGGCCTTGAATAAACAAGGATTTGTCATGCATTCATCAGGTATTAGCACCATAAATAAGCATAACGCGAGTTTTGGAAAATATATGTGTGTGTGCGCGGGCGCTTCATCCCTTAAACTGCTTGGATATTATCAGGATGGATGAGGAGGAGCCTTCAACCTATTTTCATCCAAATAAATGCAAATGGTACATGTAGAGGACTATTTCAATTTATATAAATTAAAACTTTTTTGGTCTCATTTTCCCGTAAAGTGCATTTATTCATGTCGACTCCGAAGCATTTGATACTACATGAATGTTTTTCTTCTTTTCGTTTCATATGCAAAGTGCATTTTATGTCTTTTCAATCATATTTTTTTCCCAAGTGATACAGGATAGCATTAATAGTTATCCAACATAACCAGTGAGAAGAGAACCTATTGATATGCACTCTACGTAAAGCACCACATGAGACCATCTACGTTCACATAGGACGTCTACCATTATGAGGTCGTCAACCCCCATGAAGCCGTCTACCACTATGAGGCCGCCTACCACCATGAGGCCCTCTACATTTATATCGAATGTCAACCCCCGTAAGGTCGTCTACCACTATGAGGACGTCTATCTCCAAGAGGTCGTCGACCCCCATGACTTCTTCTACCACTATGAGGCTCGTCGACCCCCATGAGGCCATCTACCACTTGAGGTTGTCACCACCATGAGGTCGTCTACCACCGTGAGACCCTTTATATTTACATAGGCCGTCTACCACTATAAGGTCAACGCTACAATTAACCATACAAATGGCAATGAGCTTGACGAGAATTGCTCAATTGCAAATGTGGGCATAACCAACCACTTAAGGAGTGGAGGTCATTCCACCAGAACGTGGGAAATGGTGAGGTTTACATGGGACACGTGGCACCATTAACTGCCGAACACATGCGTAGCAACAAGTGCCTATAAATACTTCCAAGATAAAAAAGGTATGGCTGCTTGAAACTTGAACTGCTTGAATTCGCATTATACTATCTTCCTACTCAAAACCAATTACTGATTCTCACGTCGGAGATACAACGATAGAGAAAGCTCCGACCTCATTTTGCAAGTAACAACTACTGACTGGAGTAGCCAGAACATCTCACCCGTTAAGGTGAATACGGAGGACTACCTCAATACGATTTCATTGGCGTCATCTTTGGGAAACCACTGAACAAAAAAGCTATGTCAATGAGACAGACTAGGAGTGAAATGCGTATGATCGAAAATACGACAGAGATGGAGTTAGAATTTATCGTAAGGGGTCACGACCCACCACCGCCACCGCAGTACGTAATGCAGAGCCAATTTAGTACCTTGGAAATTAAATTACGATCATGATGACCCTTTTGCAGAGTCAAACACAAAAAATCGCAACCCCACCACAGAATTCGTCAAAGGCAGTACATGAGTAACCACCCCAGGTGGCGCAAACGGTTACCCTGCCTGCTACTCAGCTAACAGCAGGAGATATGGGGGCTTTAAAGTTTATGGTTCCACAAGTTCCCCAACCCATGATAGACTTGGGAAGGAAGATACAGGAGATGCTGACCCAGAAGATAGATGATGCATTAACTAAGAGGAAGGACAAGCATAGGCAAATGGTTCTGGAAAAAAAACCCTTTTGTGCCCGAAATTATGGTTTCCTTTACCGAAAGGCTTAAAACAGCCAATGATAGAAACATATGATGGAGTCACGGATCCTTTGAACCACTTGTGGACCTTCGTTGATTTAATGAGGCTCTATGCAGCCCCATAAGCAGTGATGTGTCGGTCATTTTCCCTGACACTCAGTAGGGAGGCTAGAGACTGGGTGACTACCCTGGCACCCAGGTCTATAAAGACTTTTGATGAGTTCTCCAGAAGTTTCGTGGCATATTTCATGAGCAGTAAGAGGAAACGAAAGACAGCCATAGGACTGATGCAGGTGGTGCAAG
>CAIGRQ010249409.1:0-13248 GCA_903798375.1 Fraxinus sp. D2006-0159 | reverse complement strand
AAAATGTTTTAAAATATTGGAAAAAGGATAAGATTTTATGTGAATTAAAAATTAAAATTCCAGAATACATAATAAAGACTAAAAATATTATAGCCACAAATTTGGATATAGAAGACTTTAAAAAGTCTTCATAGATCAGCAGTTTTTATAGTTAGAAAACATTTAGAGCCTGTTTGGTACGGCTTAAAATCCAATTAAAATTGAAAATATGACCGTTATTGGGTCCCACCCATCTAATAAAAATCAATAATAACGGCTATATTTTTAATTTTAATCTGATTTTAATCTCTACCACACACCCTCTTAGAAATTATTAGAGGAAAAAGCAGAATGGTTGTTAATTATAAAAGGCTAAATGATAATACTATAGATAATGCTTATTATTATACCAGATAAGACAGTATTAATAAACAAAATATAAGACTGTAAGGTTTTTAGCAAGTTTCATCATGATAGTATAAAATGGACAGTGTTTACTTGCCCAGAAGGACATTTTGAATGGTTAGTAATGCTATTTGGAATTAAAAATGCTTAGAGTTGGAAACTACACGAAAATTGAATCTTCCTGAGTGTTTTCTTTGTGTTGAGAGCAAGACTAAAATTTAGACTGCTGGAACTTATTTTCTTGGGAGTATTTGATGGTCCCAAGGACTTGGGCTTCTCTTGATCATGGCTTTATGTAGATTTAGGTTATTAAGTTCAGTTGCAATTGGATTTACGCTTTTGTGTTCTGGATAGATAAGAGACAATTATTAGCTTGCAGCTCTATAGAGATCAATGTTTACCTGTCTGAGAAGATGAAGATTGGTATCTGAGGGAAAAGTCAACTAAGCTGTTTGTTATGGAAAGTGGAAATGACTATTATTTATCATCCAACTCTGTTGCTTTTGATCTTTCAAATAGGTCGAATAGCTTCAGCATACCTTCCCTCTCTAGCTATAAAGTATAAACCAATCTTGAATTGTTGAGTTTGAATCTACTCAGCGACAGTTTTGAAAAACTTTTCCTTGATGCTGAGTATGACCATAGTGATGCAGTGATAGAAGTTGATGGAACACCTGTGGGTGTCAATCGCTGTATTTTGGCTGCACGCAGTCCATTTTTCCATGAGCTGTTTAAGAATGCGAATGGACGTTCTGTTAAGGAAAGTAAGACGAAATATCTCATGTCAGAATTGGTGCCTCATTACACAATTGGACATGAAGCATTTAAGGTTCTCTTAACTTATTTATATACTGGAAAGCTTAAGTCATCTCCAGCTGAAGTTTCAACATGTGTCGATGAATCTTGTAATCATGATGCTTGTTGCCTTGCAATTAATTATGCTGTGGAACTAATGTATGGTTCTGCCACCTTTCAGATTAAAGAACTTGTTATGCTCGTTCAGGTTCGTCCTGTCTTTAATTGGTTAAGCTCTTCACATTGAATAAGTATGCATACATATGGCATTCGCTTTCAAAGTTTTAAGAAAATCTTCTTTAAAAAAATTGAATCATTTCTTTTTATTATTGGTTTGGGCTTCACTAAACGTTGTTTTCTCAATGCCTGTGACTTCAAATTAATGTATTATTCTGCTAAGAAATTAACTAAATCTCGAGGATGCACGAGATCACTAACAGAACATAAAGTTATGCATAAATTCACGACATATATACCTTTAGTCAAATAAAGTCTATAAACATACTTATCTATCCCCATGTTACCCACGTATTCCTTTGGTAGCAGGAAGTAGTAATATTATGTGGCTATTAATATGCCATTTCAAGTGGATTGAATATCATATCTCTTTGTGTTACCTACTAATTTTGTGTAATGCACCTTGATTGGAACTAGCACATCATATTGAAAGATGGCCTACTATTCTTTTCACATTTAAAGATTGGGCCTACCCTGCATTTATTCCATAATAACATGCATTCTGATATCACATTCTTTGTTTGCATGCATCGTCGTCTTCTTGACTTTGTTTATAAAGCTTTTGTTGAAGATATTATTCCAATCTTTGTTGTAGCCTTTTATTGCCAGTTAGAGCAACTTATGTCATAATGTGTCCAGAGATTAGTGCACTCAGATTTAGAAAAAGTAGTTCTTGAGAAGGAGCTTGCTCATAAAGTTCTATGTGGCATTCAATCACTTCTCATTGAATCTCAAAAATCTGGTGAACATGTTTCGTTGAGTGTGGACTCGGTGAATGAAAAGAGAATTGAAAGGATTCACAAGGCATTGGACTCTAATGATGTTGAATTGGTGAAGTTACTTCTCAAGGAATCTAGTATCACACTAGATGCTGCTTATGCACTTCATTATGATGCTGCCTATTGTAATCCTAAGGTTGCGAATGAAGTACTCAGCTTAGGTAATGCTCATGTCAACCTTAGGAATTCCCAAGGGTACACTATGCTTCTTATAGAAGCCAGACGTAAGGATCCATCAGTAATAGTAGGGCTGCAAATAATGAATACAATCATTTTCAGATATTTCTGCTATGAATATGGCTTGCTTTGGGTAATGAGGATGAGGTTTGTAACTAATGGAATGGATTTGGATTCATGTATGAAATAGACTCTTAATCGAATGTATAAAAATGAAATTATAATTTGTATGATCTCTTATTTTAAAACCTAAGTATATGTGATCTTGCATCCTGATGTTATTGTGCTCTATCTACGTATTTCTGTATCGGTGTTATTATACAAATATGTTGAGTCTCCTATCGTGACATTTTGAGACCTACTATGAGTAATAAGCCGAGTCTCCTCAGGTTATAAAATCTATGTTTGCCTAGGGGTGGCAAACGAGCCGGCTAGGCTCGTTGCTTGTGGACAAGCTCGGCTCGGCCCACGAGCTCGTACTGTAGCTAGCCGAGCTGCTTGGCTTGGGCTCACCTTTTTTGAATTTTTTTTACCATCCTTCTAAAAAAAATTAGACGAGCCGCTTGTCAGAAACAAGCCGAGCAGGCCGGCTCACTCGGCTCGTACTCGTGCTCATTTTTTTACGAGCCCGAGCGGCGGAGTCGATGAGCCGCTCAGCTCGATTGCCACCACTATGTTTGCCACATATAATTGATATGTTTTATTTAATGACTCCTAGTTAATATTAGTGTATTCACTTTATTAAAACAATTGCAATGCAAATGACTTTCTTTATGAGGCCATGTGCTAAACTCCAAAATGTGGCATAATTAGCCTAAGTAGTGAAATTTTGTCATATGTTAAATCTAGATTTTAGACGCTTTTTCTACTCTAATAGGGCGGTTCACTATTAACCTAAGTGGGAGATGAATATATATTATTTATTTAAGTCAGTTATGTTTGAGATGTTTTAAGTTCCAAGAGCGTCAACACAAATTGTTATATGAGAAAAAGATTATTTGAGTTGAAATTGAGATCAAAATTGCATGTATCAGTTGTATGTGTTACAATTAAGTCATGCATGTATACTATGTAGAAGTAATTTTTCCACAGTTAACTTTAGTAGAGAAATGTCATCGCAGTGAATTGTAGTTCCCTACAGTTCACCGCAGTAATTCATGGCAAATGGAAGAATCTCGACAGATGAATTGTCGAGACCCGAAAGTTCTTCTCAATTTTTCTCTACACATGACAGTTTCACATGTCGAATGTTAGTTCATTCGAGCGTAATATGTGCGTTTCGCATTAACATGTACGAAATATTGTGCACTACGATTTTTTCATTTGTTTTCGTGCAGTTGAAATATATTGTTTCGTGTGTTCTGAAATTTTGGGGTGGCTGGGCACGAAAATTTCATGACGCCAAGAGAAAGGAAGAGAATGAGATCAACTATACAGTTCATGGTTTCCCCATCGCCCTGTAGGTATGACCCATTATTTTAAACATTGTATTATGTTATTTTGATGCACATATATTGTCATTCCCATGCGATATCACGCGACAATGCTTTTTTGCTACGACAGATATGGACATTCGAGGCGGTACCGAAAATTGGAGAATGATTTGGTCAGCGGCTTGAGGAACGTTCGCCAATGCTTCTTTGCTAGACGGCTACAAAACAATCGCAACATCATACGTACGATGCGTTCTTCACGAACACACATTGGTTGTCAAATTAAGTTTGAGATGTGATTTGGTGGTTGTGTAGTAACTCACCATAGTTGCTTCCTTCAAAGAAGTTCATTATAAATAGCATGTCATCGCTAAATAAATGAGTTGCACTTGAAAACTTCATAAGCTTTGTCACTCTGTAACTCAGATACAAAAATAGTTTCACCCATCGCATTTGCATGCTACTAATGGCTTCGTTCAGGGGAAGCAGCGAACCTTTCAACCTGAATGATCCTTTGCCAATACCCAGTTCGTCGTCGTTATGTCCCATCATAATTTCTTCAGACGATGGAAAGTTAACCCTACGAATGGTAGGAGAGCCATTTTCACTGTTCCTTTTTCCAACCTAAATGAAGTTGCAAGTGAAGCATCACAGTCACCGAAGAGTGTGCTCGATGAGGGGTTCCAGTACATGGTTCGATACAAAAAATGAATCCGATGATGATGAGTAGTTGGCGAACGTTGCACCTCCCGAGATAATTGTCATAAGATCGAATGATTCTGATGAAGACAGTGGAGGATAAAGTTCAAACGTCGACAATGAATGAGGTGAGAGGTAGTTGCATATGGTTGTGTACAAATGAATGAGTGCCAGTTCTTTTGTATTTACTTTTATCAAGGATGATTTTTGTAACAGTCTTTACCAAAGAATCAGTAACATGTCCCTTTATGCCTCGTATGTGTAGCTACAGTTTGTAGTATGTGCCAACTGTCGAGAACGATAGAAACAATATATCGGGAACAACAGATGAACTGTCGGGTTGTTATATGTGTAGTTATAGTTTATAGTCGGCCGTGCCAACTATTGAGAACTACAGAAACAACTTGTCGGGAACCACAGATGACTGTCGGGCTGTCATGCAGTATTATTTCAATGAATTCGTATTTTAGTTGTAAATGTAAACATGTCTACTACTGTCTGCAAATCATAATGGATTTCGAATGATAATGTAAGTTAGAAATAAGAATGCAAGTTCAAAACGATAATGTGCGAACATAACGAGCAATAACGCCTGCAAACTACAATAAAAAAAATGTTAAACATAACTTCATATTGTACATCATCATTGGGGAATATTTAACATACTACTTCAACGACTTCGGGATACGAAGCCTGTTTACATCGGTTGTGTTACAGCGGGGTACGAACATGTTGTCCGGTTATGACCAACTCTACCGTAGTGAGTGCATTTCCTGAGTTGTGTGGTAGACTTATACTGGATCACTTACGTCGTGTGGGTGGTCTACCTGGAGGGTGACATACAACGGGTGGCAAAATAGTAGTACTTGTAATTTCGTTCAGAACAACCCAGTCCACTTCCCGCGTAATGGGATATATTGCTTTGCTATAGGCAAACGAACGGGTGCATTATTGTTTAAGATATTATCTGATGATTGATCTCCTCATGTTGTACATTTTGGTGAACATCCACTACGACAAACGAACGATCTGGACAATTTGTATTCCTCCCTATGCCAACACTTGGGAGCCCGATTTCTAAAACAGTAACTCATATGGCAGTCTAATTATGAACTGATATGTACTAATTTAAGTCTTCATCTTAGCATATTTCGGCCGGAGGTATATTCAGATTCGGGACTTTGAATTTCAATTCAATTTGAGTGCAGGGATTAAGAATACCAAGTTTGTCTTTCAATCGTAGAACGAGTCCGGTTAGGGAAATACTTGTCGGCACTAAAGTAGAAGTGGTTTTGTCCCATCTCCACTTCCATTCGTCATCAACATGAACAAACTGTCCCCCATACGACACGATGAATCTCAAATGATTACTCATACCTGAAATGTGGTGATTGCAACGGTAAGAATTCCGCACAATAAATATGTCTACATTTAATAATATGAATGTGGGACTTTCGAATATTGAAATCCATGGAATAGCAGAAGGTGAAATCAAGGATGTGTCAACAATTTTCAAGTGTCGGATTCGATAATTAAATTGTCTATCCCGACAGTTCAGAAATGTTGGGTTCGACAGTTCACATGTCTAAACCGACTATTTCAACAGAACTATTCGACAGATGAATTGTAAGAATTGTCGAAAACGTGAAAACTTGTATTGGCACCTTTGAAAAAATTATTAAAAATATTAATGGTGATAATCAATTCTCAACTACAATATGAAAACATCTTCCCATTAATAAATAACTCAATACTTCATTAAATATGAAATCCTTCATTTTTGTACAAGATATTGGTATTTTTATCCTTCGAAAATATTTCAAAAACTAAACAAATCAGTGAATAATAGTTTCAAAAATTTCTACTATTGCATTTGACTATATTGTATTTAACATCTAANACAAGATATTGGTATTTTTATCCTTCGAAAATATTTCAAAAACTAAACAAATCAGTGAATAATAGTTTCAAAAATTTCTACTATTGCATTTGACTATATTGTATTTAACATCTAAAAAATAGTAATCTATAAGATAAAACTATGAACAATGTGTAATGGCTAACATCTCAAAATGGATGATGAATTCAATAATAATGTGCTCTTGATCAAGGAATGAAGAAGATGGAGAAGAAGTTAGAGTTTGTTAATGGAAAGAAGATGTGTGGTTATGTTAATATTTCAAATTCTTTCATTTTATTTTTTACAAAATTCATATTACTCAATATAATATACATATGAATAATTTTTATAATATTTAAATTAAATCATCACATCATAACATTAATCACATTCAAATCAAACATTAAATGCTCCGAAAAGGTGTATTAAGGGTAATTTGGACATTTTGCACCAAAAAATGACATTTTTGCTCAAAAAAAGTGAAAATGACAATTTTTTGGATTTTTCAATTTAATGACATTTATGAAAATTCCCTTTTATAATTTAACATAACGCATCTCGAATTTTTTTTTGCTTCTTCTATTCGGAATCTGTGAAGATGTTTGAAATTCGAAGCTGGAGGGCATTATTTTGTGTTTGATTTTTCAAGAAGCGTTTAAGGATATCATCATTTTGTAGGTAAGAAGGATGATCGAGTGGCAGACTGGATTTGGCTGCCTCAGTTGATAATGAACAAAATTGGAATTGAACATGTAGTAAAGGATGGGGTGGCGAAGGTTGAACCTGTAGCAAAGGATGGTGATGTGGTAGGGGTGTGTTTAGGAGATAGCTTGAATTAATTCAAGGTGAGAATGGGGTTTTAAGAAAGGCTTTGAAGGAATGGAAATGCAATGTCCTAAGCAAGAAATTTTTGGGAATAAATTTGAAGGAGAATCATCGGATAATGGGGAAAAGATAAAGACTGATGAATTTTAAGTACTAAACCTAAGGCCGTGTTTGGATAGATAAGAAAATGAAAACAACTTAAAAAGTAGATTATTTTAGCTTGGAAGAAGAAACTGAACTTATGAACATGCTAGAATCTGTCGACAGTTCTTTGGCATCACATGAGGATTTTCCTCACAATAATTCTAGTAGTTGTCAATGGTGGGATCTTGAATTGAATAAGAAGTAGAGGAATTTGTATATTTTTCTGATTTATTAATCTTCTTTCTGTTTGTAAGATGAAAAGGAAATTCTCCTATGAAGATTACATAAGCATGACATGTTCAGTAAGGTATTGTGTTGTATGAATGATAAATATTATTTTAAATTTCTTATTGAAATGACAGAAGTATTATTTATATTTAAGCCAATTCATGAATTGGGAAGTCTCAAATAAATTTAGTGCCAAAAAAATAGAATAAAAGACCCAGCTGGACCCGACCAAACCCAATTCGGGTTGGGTCGATTTAGGGTAGGAGCCGAGTCGGGTTGGTTTGTGAAAGAATCCAAATTGAGTATATTGGGTAGGGTCGATTTTGGGCCAAATCTGACTCGACCCATCCCATCCAATTGTCCACCCCTAGATACAACTCTTCCACCTTCGTAGAGAGGCACGGAGGTGGTAACTTTCTTGTGTAGCATTATACGGTTTGTATTTATAGGATGATTATTCGTCCACACGTCCATAGGAGATGCAAGAATTTTAGTATTTCCTTGTAAAACAACTATTTCTTGCATAGGAGGATGTGTAGTTTGAAAAGTATCACCCTTAAGTGTTTTCCAAATCTTTTTTGAAGAATATGTATTTTGAATAACCTTTGATTTAATGGGGTTTTTATTATAAACTTGGAAACATGTCCACTCATAAAAGCGTAAATCTTCTGGAAAGGCTTCAAGTTCTTCCTAGACTCAATTTTTTCTTGAGAACTTTTTTTTTGAGATTTTTTTCGAAAACTTTTGACTTCAGGGGTTTTATTAGTAATAATTTTATTTCTTCTGTCAATAGTAGAAGAAATAATATTACATTGTTGATCAAGCTATATTTGAAGGATGAGGGTTTGAATAAAGCATTGATAGGGGTTCTTCCTTTATCAATTGATTTTGGAATAGATTTCTCAAAATCAAAATTGAATTCGATTATGGAATAGATTTGTGTAATGGTTCCCAATTTGAATATTTTTAATATCTTTAGCTACTACTTTAAAATCATCTGATCATTCACTAGATATCTTTTTGTATGTGTCGTAGCCATTGACTCAAACAAATCCATGCATTGTTGTATGAATTTTTCAATAATCGATCCACCAGTAAATGAATCCACCTAAGATTCCTACAATGGTGACAATCTGGTATAGAAATATTGCACTTGATTACATATGGCGATTCCATGATTTGAGCACTTTCTTATTAACTCCTTGAATCTATTCGATGCTTTGTGATAGCTCTCCCCATCTTTCTGTTGGAAAGTTTGAATTCCAATTTGATTTTTGCTAATTTTGCTGATGGAAAAAATTTGTTACAAAATTTTCTAGTTAATTCCTCCCATGTTGTAATACTTCCATGGGGTTCAACATCTAACCATTCCAGTGCATCATCTTGCAACGTGTAGGGAAATAATCGTAACTTGATAGCGTCTTCATTGACACTTGGGGCATGAAAATTTTGACAATTTCTTAAGAATCTAGAGATATGTGTTCGGATTTTCAAGAGCTAGACCATAAAATTGGAGTGTGTTACTGGACAAGTTAATCCAATCCATACTTATCTGAAAGTTCTCCCCAGGTTCTGGATATACTATACTAGAGCACATGGGTGCTGCTGTGGACGTCAAAAACATTGAAACTGACAAGTTCCCTTCATTTATTTTCACTCGCTAATGTTGCTGATCCAGTGGTCCCGCTAATCTCTCAGCAACTTGTCCAATTGGCTATATAGATATTTTGATCGTTAGCCATTTGATATGGTTGTTTTAGTTTGTGTTCCTTGTGTTTTCATCTGAAACTACGTTCTATATCCGAATCAAACGGTTCAAGATCGTTACCTTGAGTACTGAGCACAACGAACACAAACTTGTTGCGTTTTTCAATCGTAAATATACGATATCTGTTAATAAAAAATAAATAAATCAAATAGCAATTAAAAATAAAATAAATTAAGACTACCACTAAAAAGTCTCAAGCAATGATGCAAAAACTTATTACGTTTTTTTTCTATCGCGAGTGTATGATATCGTAATAAGTAATAGAGTGGACATTTGAGTTTGGATTATCGTTTCCACGAAGAGTATATTTTGGAACTTAATTAGATTTTTCTAACTCATATTCGATGAAAGCAAACGAAGAATTATATGTCGTTGTGAATTTTTTTATTTAAACATTGAAATTAATTAAAATGCATGTAAAGATTGATTGAGAATTCAAATAACTAACGGATATTAGGGTCAAACAATTTCACTTATTGATCACCTTCAAGTCTTAATTCAAGATTCAATAATCTAATGTAGTGTTCGATTGAATTCTTCTATGGTATTCAATTTACCTCTCTCAAGTTCTCATTGAACCTATATAACTAATTCAATTTCATATCTCTATATGAACCTACCTTAGTTGAACGAAATATTAGTTCTAAGAATTCATATGATAATTGCAATATTTACTATAGGTATCTCTATACATTATACTCATGATATACCGAATTTTTACTATATGATCTAAATCTCAAACTCACCCATCAATTCGTAAAAGATTCACAAAATCACAAAACCATCTCACTACTTCTACAAAACAACACTAATAAATACATTAAAAACGTTCACTACTTCTAATATCTTGCTCATAATTAAGTTAAAAGGTCATAAAACCTGTGAGTAAAACATATTCATCAACGAGCTAACATTGGACAAAACTTGATATCAATTGAATTATTTAAAATTACAATGTCTGAATATTCTTCTAGACTCAACGAAATACATTGGACCATTTCATGAAAGACGAGTGTAACAGATCGAAGAAAATCACTATGCACTTTTAATGTCCACATACAATTTCACTGATTTCCAGAAACTAGAAAAATCCATGAATTCGAATGTAGATATAGGTAGTTTCGATAGTACATTGATTTTATTTTTAATTACAAATTTATTATGTGAACAATTATTTATATTTTCACAATTCATAATACTTATAAACAATGTTACAGACATTATTGGAATGGTGATCGATATGCGACCTAAGAGGCTTCTTTAAACACACTATGGAACTCAGTGTCTTAATATACAAGATTGAGTACTTATTCACAGAAAATACAACTCTACTTCTTGCATTTTTATTTTATACTTATTCCTTTTTAGTATATGTTGGACTACATTATTTCTTTTAAATTTTAATGCTTACCATATATTGTAGGTATGAAACGATTGTTCTGACAATGTGGGAAAACTTTGTTGACAATGAATGTAGCTTCATTTCAAAAAATCTAACAAAAGAGGCAGTGGTTATAGCAAAGCATCTAAAAGTGTTAGATTTCAATCCCCAATATTTTGTATTAGAGGTCTACCATTGTCCACAAATGCTAACACCTCTTTCTTCATTGACGCTTAGTTCGAAACAATTAATGAGTTCAAATCATGGTTAGTATTTTAGATATGTATTCTCGTGTTCTTTAAAATAAATTAATAATAATACTGTTGTGTTGTGTAATAAAGATAGAGTAAACCATGTCATATCTAAAAAGTCTTACTTCAAATTAACAGCTTCAATGCTCTCCCTCGTAAGGAAAGACAAGTTCATAGAACTTAAAAACATCGGGGGATTGCACCATGTGGTAAAACCTTCTATTCTCGGGCTTGTACAACTTATATTTCTTACTTTGTATTTAATTTTTTTCTTTTAAAAAAAAATATTTTTTTTATACACTAACAGAAATCTAATAATTTACGTATCAACGATTCTTTTGGGTAAAAGCGAAATCATGTATCAGAAAAATGACTCAATCATTCTGGTTATGAGTTGCAGCGATTTTAATAAAGAATCATACGCTAATACCAGGGATATTTACCCATGTTGATACTGCAAATGTCCTCATGCAACAACACTTCTGAGGTAATTACTGTTTAATTTATTTTTTCTAGATTGAAAAAAAAAACATTTACATTGCATCTTTTACAAATTACTAGTTTTTGCCCCGTGTAATGCACGGGTTGCTTTCTATTGAAGGTAATATTAGCGTCTTTAATTCTAAGATTTGATGATAGATTGTATTACAAGAGAATGAATGAAATTTGGAGAATAGATTTGAGAAGAAATGAAACCGCCATTAAAAATTCGGTTGCACTGGAAATTAAAGTTGTTTGACAGAAAACATTTATTACACTGAGAATTCGAAAGACAATTACATTCCCCGTTTTAACAATAAGTTTACCCAAAATACTTCCATATAATAACTTAAATTAACCAACATTAAAAATGGATAGTTATTTTAGTACATGAGAGTATCAGACCTTCCATGGAGCAAAATCTGGTAAAATCTTCATGTCTTCTAATCAAATATATAAGTTTTGATTTATCTTTTGCAGGTCGAGGTCAATCAAATTACACCAATTATTATCACCTACCAAACATGGAAGTCTAAGGTCAAGGACGAAGGTCTACGTAAATTCATAATGAACTGAATGAAAGCCCTGGAAGCATAGCATATTAGCAGTGTCCTAGAATTAACAAGATAATCATCACAGATGATCACAAAACGGCTAGTAATTAAAGAAAATTCAAATTCACTTATTTCATAGCAGTAGATCCATTTTACACCACATCTTGGAGCCGACAACAGTTCTCTCTTAACATAATATTTACAAGAAGATTATACACAAAGCCAAGATAATTAACAAACCCAATAACTAATTTAGCATAGAACCGTGGAAGTTGCACTTTTGGCCTGAGCAAGTAAAGAGCCGTGTCTCCTCATTGTACAGAGACACGGCTATGTGTCTCCGAACAATGAGAAGACATGGGAGACATGGAGTGCCCTGTCTCTCCACGCTGTGCCCCGTGTCTCCGGATTATTCGGAGACACTGCATTGTTTGGAGACACGGACACGGTATTTTTTTTATTTTTACTGTATTCAAGTTTTTTTTCTTTTCTTCTTTTTTTATGCAAAATCATTTTCCAATTGTTATACGATTTTACTGACAAAAAAAATACAAATGATATACATGGGAAACAAGATATTTTACAAAATATCAACTGCAATGCTTGGAGAAAGAAGATATATTTATAAAATTTAATTTTGCAATACCAATTAGTCAATAAAAATGGCTGCTGAAGGAGTGAAATAAATTTCTTCATAATTTTTTGTACAAGCTGAAGAGGATGCTAACCCAAAATTATAAATAACAATCAAACTCAGCTTCCATATCCTAACCTTAATCGTAACCCAAGGGAATTACAAATAGCAAATGACAACATATTTATTATGTACATCAGTGTCATTATTTGTATTTATTTTCTCTTATACTTCTCCTAATCCATGCATTTAACCTAATATGTTTTGGAATTTATTCTTAAACATGAGGAAGCAAGATAATTGTATTTAAATACTAAACATGCAAAAGTAGTAAAAGCAAAATTAACTTTTACATAACTACTTAGAAAAATCTTAAACATGAGAAGACAATTGTATTTAAATAATAAATGATAAATGCGTTTTGCGCACTTAATTATGCGACAAAACACGATTAATTGTTGATATAAATGCTTGACTATGGCTTAATTCGATATGAATTGTGTTTGTAGGCCTACATTGATGGGATTAATGAAATATGCACGAAAAAGGCGAAAATGACCATAATGGAAGGAAATGAAA
>CAIGRQ010249398.1:0-10577 GCA_903798375.1 Fraxinus sp. D2006-0159 | reverse complement strand
CCTGAAATTTACATTAAATTCATATCGGAGAAATATCTTCAGATTGGAGTACCTCATGACTCAAAACGCTGAATATATCTATGCGAATACATAACCCACAAGAAAGGTATATAAACACACACACACACACACACACACACATATAAAACTGTGTTTATGTGAGAGAGAAAGTACCAACCTGTATTGGGGGAGAGTAATTCTCCTTCTCCGGGTGCATCCGCGCCACTCTGTGTGTGTGTGTGTGAGAGAGAGAGAGAGAGACTCCATTGGGCTTGCTTGGAAGTTTATACTTATTTCTGGGTTAAAAACTCTGTTGGGGCCTCAACTTTCAATATGTTCACTTTAGTCACTAACATTTTTCGTGACCTAAATGATCACCGATCGAATTTATGATTAAAAAAATAAAAATAAAAAATCAGTTAAAACATTAATGAGGTACCATGAGTCGAAATAATGAGTTTAATTTATACTTGTTTTAGCCAAACTAAAATGACAACAGGCAAAAAATTTCAACAAAATTAAGGTTGACCCGAATTAAATAAAAAGTTTTAAAAATATTTAAACGAGTGTTTAGAAATTAAGACTCCACGTGTGTAAAAGTATAAATATTTGCTAGCTTATTAACATCGTCTCACCGAGAATTGTCGACAATATAACAACATGCCTAGACACACTTGTAACAAATTGCGATAAAAAAAGTTTGATGACTAAAATAACATAATTCAAAAGTTCGGTGACCAATGAAGTTTTTAATTCATTTATTTGATCTTTTCACTTTGGTTCACGAGAAGGAAAAAGAAAGATTGACGGAAAATGTCACTGGAGTGGAGTGGTGTATTGGTAATATGCAAACATGGGCCTTGTATCCAAGAAAAAATGTGGATCAATCAATTTCAAATTTTAATTCAAAAAAAAAAATAGAGGCATGAAAATTTTCCCTACGTGGGATGGGCCACCATGAGGGTAGTTATGGAAAATCAGTCATGAAAACCTACTTGTCTATTAGCCTTGGCGGGAAGAGTCCAATAAATGGGAGCGCACATCTCGCATTCTCCGATGAAGGCTAATGATTTCAATGTATTCTTATTTTGAACTTCTAATGTATTATCACTTACAAAAAATGTTGTCTAAAAATTCTATTAGCAGCTTTAAATAAGGGGCAAATATTTAATTCATAGTAGTTATTAGCCCGACCCCGTAGTCAACTCAGGAAAATTATCAGGTCCACGGGTTAATGGTTCAACCGATGAATCCTCGTTAAAGTATATTATTAATTATCCAGTTCGATGATTTTTGGTTAAGTCCGATTGTAATAACTATGATTTAATTATACTTTTGTATTTTTTTTCCCCTTATTTAAAAGTATGATTGGCAAATGAAGAGATAAAATGTGTTCATTAATGGAATCTTGAAGATGAGGATGTGAACATAGGTTAATGATATTTAATGCAATTGAGTCCCCCATTTGGCCACAATTATTCTTCATTAAACTATAATTCATTTTTCTTCTTCTTCTTATCAATCATATATTTTTCAATAAAATAATATTTAGAGTAAATTAAAAAAAAAAAAATCATTCTTTTTCAACCATGCGGGCAAACTGGTGCTAAAATATGGTGCACTTATGAAGCCCAATTCGTGAATAGGCAAATCTTTTTTACAGCAGGATATTTGTCACTTGAAGGTTTTACTTACGAAATATTGAGTTATTATTACTACTTTCTTGAAGAAAGAAAAAACCATTTTGGTTATGTAAAGCTTGCAATTGTAATGACATATTGACAGAGGATTCATTGCTCAGTCTGCTCTACCAAACTTAAAACGGAGGGACATTATCAAAAAGATGGGATCTTAATATGTTGATAACAAAATGGCTTTTTAAGCAGCGAGCAGGATAAGATAAAGTGAAAAATAATAGTATTTGAATTAGGGCGGCCTGACTCTTGTGACGACATGAAGTTCTCGATTTGGTATTCAGTGAGCCAACATTGACTTTGAAGGTTTCGATTGATTTTCGAAATATCTTATGAGTGATGTATATAACCACCATTTCATTATTCTGTGTATCGTCAATCGAAGAAGTTTTAAGAGGAAATCTTATATTTAAATAAAGTGGTATAAAAATACCTAGTTGAGTTCGATCTTAAAATGTAGAGTGATAGTTGAACAAAATAAAGAGAAGTCATTCATTTTTAAGACATTAATTTTTATGAATAAGTCGTTTTTTTTTTTCAATTTTTGTTTTTACTTTTATTTGTAGAAGAGCTTCCGAAGAAGTTACCTTAGTCTAGTTCATTTAAAAGTTACTCTAGTCCGATAAAATACTTTTAAAAAATTATCCAAACATGTTCGAGCAACCTTAGTTTTAGAAAAACTACTTTTTAAACGTCATGTTAAACGGATCCTTGGAGTATATCAGTGTCTTTTCTCTACTGTTTGCATTGAATTCTAAAACACGCAGTTGAATCGTTGTACACTGCCATTGCACTGTTAAATATGTGGATCTTATATACTATTAAAAAAAAAAAATTCTCCATCACAAATTGACATTTGTGTTAAAGCCAATTTATAGAGATGCATATGGTATTTTTCGAATGTATAAAATTGTCTTAATATTTATTCTATTAGAGTGAGACTCCTTATTTTTTTTGTCGACAAGACAAAGCTAAATTTGAGATACAACATTATAATTTCCTTTTGTTTGGTTATAGTGGAATCCTACCACAAGAAGTTATATATTATAGCCAAGTGGCTAAGCTTTCTAAATGTGATCAGGCAGATTTCGATTTAAATACCAACTGTTATTATTATTATTATTATTATGTTGGAAATTTGTTCAATTATCCCCAACCTTTGGAGTCTATAGCAAATCCATCCCCTCACCTTTTAGAAGGGTAAAATTGGCAAAAGACTATGTTTAACACCTACTAGTTTTTTAGTTTTTGATAACTATATTCATGGTACACTTTCTTTATTATACTTATATTTTGATTTCGCTTTAAAATGCTCAAACTTCGTTCACCGTGGAGCTTATGTCCTTAATCTTTTTTCAATTTTTCATTAACATTCAACATATCTACTTTCAAATAACTTTTTTATCTGAAAAGTTCGTCGGGAGAGCGTAAAATGGACCTATTTTTCATTTTAAAAATAAAAATTGCAACAAAGTGTTTTTTTCTTCATTCAAATTATGTAAAAAAAAAATTTGTCAAAAATTATCATTACAGACGAGATATGTTGAATAATAGAAAGTTGAAAAATAAGATTTCAATTAAAGCTACAAGTTTACAATGAGTAAAGATTGAGAACTTTAAGTACAATTAAAATATGTTGTAATAAATAATAAACATGATACTAATTAACCATTCAAAAATACTAATTTAATCTTTTAGTCCTTAAAATTTCCTTCATTTTCTACTTCAAATCTAAAAAAACACACAAAATTACCTTTTCCTTTTTTTACATAACAATATCATAGAATCATGGTTTGAGATTTTTAATTCTTTTTTTTACTTTTTACTTAACTCGAACATAATTGTGTGTTTTTCTTCACTTACTTAACGGGGTTGATTTTTTATATTTTATTTACTTGCATGAGTGACTATGATTTCCATTTATTAAATAAATTTTTTTCTTGATTTTATCGAAGTTTGATTTTCAATATTTTTCGATAAAAAGTTGTCAATTCTAGTTTTCATTTTCTTCAGCATTTTCTTCTATTTTTCTTTACAGCTAACCAAAAATTGATTACATTTTATAAAATAATATATATATATATTTTATGGATGCTAGTTTACACTTTTCTTCCAATTTTAACAAGAATTATGCTATTTGTACAACGTTATTGACAATGTTGGTTGTGGCAAACAAATTATTGGTTGAAATGATGAATTATTTTTAAACCAACAATGTTGTCAAAATCATTGTACACGAAGAATTGTTCTTTACCTAATAATTCAACAATATATCATTCATATCATTGTTAAACCTACTCCAACTCCAAAACAGCCAGATCCTTATTTTTATTCTTTTGCCAAAATTACCCTTCAAAAAAGCTTTATATTCCTTTCACTTACTTCTTCTCTTTCATTGGCAAAAAACTAAAAATGCCAAACAATGAGAATATAAAAGATTACTACAGCATAGATTCAGAGAAATGTGAAGGGTCCAGACTTCTGAACTCCTTCACAATCGGACAGAAAGACATTGAATTTTCCTCCAGCGAGGATTATAAATGCAAAGTTAGTAGGAAAGCTCAATTAACATGCAGGTGCCTTAAAGCACCACGAGAAACAGCAAGACGTCCCAGTAAGTACTATTAACTAGTCATAACAAAATTCGACAAAAATAAAACAAGTAAATTTATAATATCCGGAGTTAAAAGTATGCAATAGAAAAAGGGAAATACTCAATAAGCAAAATTGTATTAGCATGTCCATCTATTACGAAACAAGGGAGCGCGAAGATAATTTTGCATGGCAAATAAACAATGAAAAATTTTGCCCCTAACGTGCTGGCTGTTGGTTGTAATGGTTCTTCTCTTTCTTCTTAGCAGCAGCAAGTTTTGCATTCCTTGTCGCAGCCTCCACAGAAGCAGCTCTGGCAGCAGCATCCATTTCTTTACTGGATTTCTTCTTCTTTGCGGAAGCCATTCTCTTTAGCCGCTCTTTCATGTCAACAGCTGATGCATCATCTTCCACCTGTTCGGTTCCAGCACTTTCCTCTTGTCCATTAGGAACATGAGAGCTGGCTGGTTGCTCCTGCAGTTCCTTCACCTCTTTTGAAGCTTTATCCTTCTTTTTCTTCTTCTTTGTGCTTTTGGATTCTGCAGGGACGCTATCTTTCTTCTCTGCTTCTCCATTCAACTGTCCCTCTTTCTTTTCTTTTGCAGCATCTGCAAGTTTGTAAAGAAGCGAGGTTTAGCCAGAAAGTTCATCATATTCTCAACACAATAGTCTCACCAATAACTGCAATTTTTACTAAAAAGGACCAATAGAGAGAATGGATTCATGAGAGTCCACACTGATGTCTCAACAAGATGTAAAATTACCCCAGAAAACAATGAAATCAAACCACAAGGACCAGACATGAAGACAGCAACAAAAAATGATACTAACACGTACAAGAACCTCAGAGATGTCAGATAATAATAATCAAAAAGCAAATTTATGAAGAAGTAATCCTAAAATAAAGCTGTTCTCTAGCAAAAGAGAAATAAATGATTTTCGTGAAGACAAGGAGATACAAAATTACCATACGATTCATCTAGGGCTTTCTCGCTTGGGGTAACACCAAAATTAGCTAAAATTGCCTCCAGTTCGGCCATCTCTTTTTTCTTTCTCTCCTTCTTGGATAGCTGCCTTTCTGTCTCTCTAGGTGCTGGTGAAGCTACTGGAGGTTTTATTGGTACTAGCTCGGGCTTTTCCTGCACTTGTGATTCATGTTCGTGCTCCTCTTCCTCCTCCACATCATCAGCTTCATCAAGATCATCATCTTCACTTTCAATTTCCTGCAATTCCAAGAGATAATCGTATTAAGTTACATAATTAATCTTAATCACATTCATCACTTTAAAATTCCATAAATGACCAGAAATCTAGCTAGGCACTTCATTGAAAACCACGGATCTCTGATTGGCAAATGATGTCATCTTCTGGGATTTCATCTTACCAGAGGAAAGGATTCTGGCAAGAGGATGAAGGGCATATCTACTAAGTATAAAAAAAGATAACACAATGCTTGGCTCTGTTGTTGTACACAAGAGTGAGGCAATCTCCGTAAAACATGTTAGAAGAGGGAGGGGTAAACCAACTAACATGGTTTGTTGTGGTTGCTAAACAACTAGTTGCTTTAGATCTTCTAGCAGATTTAGCAATGAAATGAACATCGTGGCAAAAAAAGATTGACAAAGTTTGGTTAGGCGTGACAGTGATGGCAGAGGAAAATATTGTTGCAAGTGAGAAAACTAGTTGAGGAGATCGAATGCTATGATTAAAGAAGTGGAAGGAGGCACGAATTCAAATCGTAAATAAAAAGACAATAAAACTTGAGAAAGATAGATGATAGCAGCTGCAAATTCAGCGTCTCATCTATGATCTCTTTACTTAGCATCCTTAATAAACACAAATGAAGAAAACAGACACGCGCACAGAGAGAGAGAGAAGAAAAGGCTTGGAGTCGAGAAATCTTGTGTGTGGAGTTAGTAAATGAGGATTCTGCAAGGAAGGTTACAAATGTTACACTAACAATGTATTTCTCAATGCATTCTTCTTCAGCAATATAAAATACTGAATATCTTATTAGCTTCAAAATTCGTTTCAAATGGTACATCAGCCATTTAAAGAAATGATTTGATGCTACTCACCAAAAATATTGAATTGCAAATAACATCTTTTTGAAGGGCATATGATGCAATTAAAGAAAAAGTCCAATTCTTTCAGCCAATAAAATTGCCTTCCTGTTTAGACACGTCAGCCAAAAAATAAACTAACTGCCTCCTTACACTTTATAAGAAAGAGCTATTTCCAAAAACTGCATCAAACACCCCCAGAACACTAGATAAATATATAGGTCAGAATTTGGCTGCTAATCATGGACAGGGGATATAAAATCCAATGAAAAAAGGACAGATCTATCATTTCGGTAGCTTACAGCTTAATCAACTGGACAGCCTAGAAGTATCGGATGTATCATGATTGAAGGTATAAATTACTTGCCACAGTACAAGACAGTGAGAATCACCAATCCTCTATTTAATTTTTTTTCCCAATAAAAAGATGTGATCTTGTCTCTTTATAAAACATGAAAGAGAGTATACAGGCGACCTTTTTCCCACGTCAAAAACGTTTCTTGATTTTTCTATACATCCACGATATTTTTACAAGTCATCAGGTGCACAACACCACCAACCACCGGATGACCACGTATTAAAAATCTATGAAATCACAACATGATTAACCAATAAGCATTCCTATTGTGCATAATAAACTGCATAAGTTTCATTGACTATGCAACAAAGGAAACATAAGTACAAAAGGGGTAACACAGCAATGCCAAATTGCCAATCATAGCTCCTAGCATGAACAGACACATATACAATAAAGCAATATACGATGAAAAACCAAACATAACCGGATTTGTTTAGAACAAGTATCCACCAGCTACAAAAACTGGACAAATTAATTAAAAAAACAAATAATATAAACGCCAGTCTATATATTTACCTCCGTGGGATCTGGTTGCGTAGTTTCTTCAGTTTGATTCAAACCCGAACCTCCCCATACAGACTGGGGTGGGGCAGTGGTGGCAAAGTAATCATCATCATCTTCATCGTCCACATCAGCCCATGACTTCACGGTCAAAGGAGCAGGAGACCAGTAAAAGTGTGGCTTCTCTTCAGGTTCTTTCGATTTCTCAGCCCCAGTTTTCAAAGCGCTCTTACTGTTCTTCCCCGAGCCCTTATCCTTATCTGACTTCTTCTTCTTCCTCGAATTGTCAAGTGCCGCAAAAACATTATTATTAGTCATCTTAAAAGATCCCTCGTCCCTCCGATTCCCACCTCCAACCATTTTCTTTCAACTGGGGCAAGGAAATTGACAATTTTTCAATTAAATAGTAAAATTTCTCTAACTTATCTATCCGAGTCGTATTCCCGGAATTCCAAATACTTAAAAATCCAAAAGAGCAAACAAGAGAAAGGAAAAATCGACACACGGAAGACCAAAAATAAAAAAAAATAAAAAAATTCCCACTAAATCGATTCAGAACCCAATTTCTATGTAACTCAATCTTATGCGGAACGAATGCCAAATATCAATAACACTCAGTTATTCAAAAAAAAAATAAAATTTACGATTGATCGACGAATTATGAATCGATAAACACAGCTAGAATTACGAGAAAACTAGGGTTTCTTCACAGAGAGAGGATTTTCAGAATGAGAGGCCAGGCAATAATGCGAAAAAAAAAAAATTCTGAGTGTATATATGTATGTATATTGTCTGNTTTACGATTGATCGACGAATTATGAATCGATAAACACAGCTAGAATTACGAGAAAACTAGGGTTTCTTCACAGAGAGAGGATTTTCAGAATGAGAGGCCAGGCAATAATGCGAAAAAAAAAAAATTCTGAGTGTATATATGTATGTATATTGTCTGTCAGAATGAGAGCTGACGATAGAGTTGGAATACTCTAATGAAAGACGTCTACGATAAACATAACGTTCATATTGTGGTCTGTCCAGTAGTGGAGTGGTTTTGTACCTTATAATTTTGTTCGTGTTTATACAAATTCAGCTCGTGGGTGTAGGTGAACCGGACTGAATTGGTAATTTGGCCCCCATTTTATGTCCACTAAAAAGAGTATTTTAAGAAAGATAAATTTTAGGGTGGTGATTTTTTCAATAATGTGGGTTTAAAAAAAAAAAANCATGGACTAATTGTATTGAATTTTAGACTATTTGATGCAGATTTTTTAGAATAGATTTTGGAAAATGTTTTTTTTTTTTTTTACGTGTTGTTTAAAGTTATTACAAAATTACAATTGGTTGTTCATTGTTCAAAAAATCTTGTTTGGATAATTCATACCATCCATACACTGTTTTGATATAAGATTTCGATTCTTCCGTATTTCAGCAGTAACATATTGTTTCATGGAGTTGAGGTCCAAAATATAGAAGAAAGAAGCATTTCCAATCAACTCGGTTTTACCTATTCTTCTTTCTCATTTATGACCACAAATTTTTTCGGTTAAGAAATGGAAAATCTTTCTCGTGTTACATGAATTTAATTTTCATTTCATTAAGGAAAAGTCAAGTCCTCCTCGATGCAAATTCTTTAAAACTTATTTTTTCATAGGAGTATAGGACCACAAATTTTTAATAACACGTTTCTTCTACTTTCATTAAAATCTAACCCAACATGGACGATATTTTGTATCTAATTTCAACTTACCTCGTGAGCCTATAGAAAGCTTATATTTATGATGACCAGACGGTACTTGATTTGATCTCGTTTCACCGGTTCAGTCCTAAATATTGTATTTTGTAAAATTACATTTGCACCATTATTTTTAGGAAAATTAGTCTTCATTTGGCTAACATTACAATCAATTTATAAATGTTCGAACTTCATTTTAACAAAACATTTTAATGAATCCACAAATACTATCAATTTATCAACTAATAAGTTTTATCTATTGATAAAGTAAATATATTTTAAATTCTTTCCATATGGACACTTAGTGTTGGGCTATCTAACAATATAAAATAACGTGGTTGCAAATCTCCAACTTTTAAAATAAGATTTTTTTTTATCATCGACGTATTTAAATATGTAAATAGTCTTCACGTGATTGAAATCATTGATGTGGATTTTAACATCTCACACGACTTAAAATTATGAGGCAAAACCATCACATCACTTAACATTTTTCTTAAATTCAACCAAAAGTCGTAGTGATTCGTGTTGGTTCACGTGTTGGTTCACATGTTGTTCGTAGAAGCATTTAAAGGCAATAAAATAATCAAAATCATAGTTGTTTGTAAAAGCAATAAATGTTGTTTGTGTTGGTTCGCATGTTTAAAAGGAATAGTCATATTGAACATGTATTGTGCGTTATTTTAGGTTTTTTATGTCTTGTGAAAGAGTAATGTTATTTATCATTATGATGGTAAAATATCGATCATGTGTCGACCCATTATTCTATTTTTTTTCCCTTCCATTTCATAAAAATTGAACTGTTCAGTCTCATTATTCTACATAAACTTTCACATCACCGATATTCTATCATCGCAATGATAAATATCATCATTCCTTGTAAAAATGCCATATTGAGATGTTATCAATACTAAATTGCTGTCATATATAAATCATTTCTACATTTACATAAATTTCATGTAACAAATCAATTAAAATAAAAATATTAAGGGTATGTTCAGTAGATGTTAAAATTCAATTAAAATTGAAAATATAGTAGTTATTGGGTCTCACTCGTCTAATAAAAGTCAACAATAATGACTAGTTTTTCAATTTTAATCCGATTTTAATCTCTACCGAACGAGCCCTAAATCATTTAGTAGATCTTAAACTGCAAATCCCTCCATGTCTCTAGCTTAAGGCCTATGTGGTATTGATAAAAATTGGTAAATTCCATAAAAAGTGTGATGAAAAAGTGAAAAAAGTAGTGAATCCAAATGAAATGTTCTGATATGGACGAATTGTGAATAGTAATATGTTTTGGATCTAATAAAACGTTTCAAAGTAAAGCATGAAATTTTACTTAAAAACCACGTCACACTATGCTCAACCCACGTATACAATAACAACTTTCGGGATCATGAAGACTTAGATTATCTGCTCACAGTAATAAATTAAAATATCGATTATGTACAACTCTACGGTCATTGAACTAATATCAATGTCTACAATTAGAGCCTGTTTGGTAAGGTTTAGAGGGTGTGTGGTAGAGATTAAAATTGAAAATATAGCCGTTATTGTTGACTTTTATTCATAGTTGTGAGACTCGACCCGGATACTGACTCGGACAATACAGCGGGTCAGTGGGTTAGTGGTTC
>CAIGRQ010249382.1:3383-15246 GCA_903798375.1 Fraxinus sp. D2006-0159 | reverse complement strand
TTTATTACTATTCATTTAAGTGCTATCATCTCTTAGTACTTAACTCATTTGTATTATTTATTGAGAGGAGAATTTCATTGTAAAATCACTTTGATAAAGTGTGGGTCGTATTGAGGTCTCGTAAATTTCAACATTGTATAATAATCGGTGCTCTTTATTTGTAAGTCACTGGAAGCGTTGTAAGAGTTGAATTGCACTATAGGTCAATCAATATTGTGAAAATGTCTTACTCGTATCGTAGAACTTGGTAACGGAGGATGTAGATCATTACTTTGGATCAAATCTCTACAATTATATCATTTGTATTCTCTCTTCCTTTTACTTATTGCTTTTAGATTTGTGCTTATTATATGAATTAATTTATTTAATCTTTATTTGTTTGAATTTAGATTAATTTTTTGAAAAAGTTTTAAAAATCAATTCACCTCACTTTTGGTTACTTATTGTTGGGCTATCAAATGTGACTGACTTAGAACGAGCTCATATATTGTTCTTGAAATTTTAATTCCAAGTATAACATCAACTAAACCTATCTTTCATGTCAAATCTCGAATTTAACATATTTTTAGTTGATTTGATCATCTCATTGTCATTACCAATAATTAGTATGTCGTCAACGTAAAGATTTAAAATGACATAACTATTTTCGGTGTTTTTGATGTATACACATTTGTCACACTCGTTAATTTTAAATCCACACTTAATCATAACCTTATCAAATTTTTCATGTCATTATTTGGGTGTTTGTTTCAAACCATAAAACGACTTCACCAACATACATACTTTCTTTCATGTCCTGTTGATAAAAACCCCTTAAGCTGTTTCATATAGGTTTCTTCTTCTAAATCTCCATTCAGAAATGTAGTTTTGGAGAACGTATGGTTAAAAAGTATCACAAATTTTTAAATTTATATGTAAAATATTTTATTGTGTGACTGTATTATTGAAAATGAGTATGTAAAATAAATAGTTTTAAAATAATAATCGCAAATAGTGGCTAAATTCCTTATGAAATTGGATCATCGATTTCAAGAATCTAAACCCAATTGCAATTTTTCCTTTGAAAAGGGGGCCACAATATACCATAGACATGCCCGATCAAGTCGCGAGGGTCGAGGGGACAACGCCCCCGACGGGGATCGACCTGAGTATTTTCTAATATTTCCTATTTTCATGTATGTATGGAATTGAATATTTTCTAATATTTTTGAATTAAATTATCAATAAGTGAAATTATATTTATAGTTTGTGTAAATTGTAAATCATAGATTTTTTGGCAAAAAAAAAAGGGGGACATGAGCACTCGAGACCCACACAATGCGGAGACATGGCCACTCCCGTGTCTCCGCACCTTTTTTTTTTTTGGCTAAAAACTCTACTAATTTACAATTTACACAAATTATAAATATAATTTCACGTATTAATATTTTTTGCCGGCTCCGCACGGTGTGAGCATGTACTTTGTACAGTGGAGTAGAATGCGGAGCTGGTGTTCTACACTTGTGCGACGAACTAATTTTGTTTTCCCCTTTTCTTTTCATTTTCCGTATCATTTTTATTTTATGTCATATAAATATGAAAATGAATAAATAATTCAAAATAATTAGTTATATTTTTTTTCCCATTAACCAATAACACTTTCATTGCACATACTATACATAAATCAAATGTTTGATATCTACGGATACAAAATGACACCAAGTATATGCCTATGATGTCTACACACCAATGCCATGATAATTTTTTCATCTTCCACTCCTTTGAAAACCAATGACACTTATATTCCCTACACCATACAAACACCAAATGTCTGATGATCACGGATACGAAATCACACACCAGGTATATGCCCTGATGTTTACACCCCAACGTCCATAATTTTTTTTCACGTTACACTTTTCCTTGTTATTAAACAAGAACTTCTGAAGTAATTGGAATAACTAATTCTTAATAGTTCCTTTCTTTCCTATTTGCACTTGAATTTGATTTCCATTTGTTCTCACTACTATTCATATCTTTTTCTCTTCTTAATTTTTCCTGTAAGGATTTTTTCTTTTGTTAAATTTCCCTTCCGCTTCATAATATACAATAGTATGAAAAAAAAAATTCATAATTGTGTTTAAATTTCATTCCATGAAAATTTAATAGAACAATTGTATTGAATTTTGTTAGCATACACAATTTGATTATTTCAAATTCAATAGTAGCCTTTCTAGAATAAGGAATTTCTTCCAACTTCTCTATACCATCCGACAGCTGTGCCAATGCTTCCATGATATTGTGAATGTTTTCCAACACAATCTACTCCTTTTGATTGATGCGAAGCCCCCCTACCTATTCTCACAACATACAAATTTCATTTTCTATCAAGTTCACAAGCTGAATAATGTTATAAGTATGATTACAGTGAATCAGTGATGTTTTAGCTTACCCAAACAGTATGGAGCCCCATGTTGTTAGCAGTCTGTAGGGTATGAATTGAATCATCAAAGGATAGCTGGAGAAATAAATAGATAATCATGACGAATATGAAGGTGATAGAACGAACTTAGCAAAGAATTTTTAGAGTAGAAGATATGTAGAAGATATTTACGTCTTAACATCAAGCATAACTTAATCTTGTCCCATTACTACCTTTTCTGTGAAAGGTTTCAACTTGTTTAAAGGCTTGATTACTTTTTAAACGTAATCTAAAAAGTGATGAATTAATAGTATCCTGAAAAGAACTTATGGATCTGTGATTGGTTCACTCAATCCTGTCACTCTAATATCTGATATAAGTTTCCTTAAAGAACCATAGACTGCATCTGAGCTTACATTAAATTTAATGTCTTTGCAGCAGAACCAATATCTCCTAATGCTTTTAATGGATTAGCTTGCTGAGAATGGAAGTAGTCATTAGGATCCTGTTTTAAAATGTAAGACATGAGATAATCAACAACATTTTTTTTATATTTCATCTTTTCTTAGTGTCATCAATGAACTTACATAATGTATATTACTGATACACAATTGCAGTGCCAAGTAATAAAATGCAAAAGTTAAACCTTAATACAGAGGGGAGCAACTACAGGGTCTCGAGGCCTCTGAAGATCCTCAATCTCAGCCATTCAAGATATTCTGTGCGAGAGATCTTTTTCTAAATTCCCATTAGATACTTCAGTAGCCAACTCAGCTGCAAAGATAAAATAATAGTACACTATTTTTAGTTTCGCAAGAAAAATAGTAGCATATATATTGCCATTAATAAGGGGAAGAAGCTATTCTCTAACCTTGTTTTGTCCGGGCTAGTGCTTTAGCCACAATCCCTGTCTCTCTGAGCGCAGCATCTATACTTAGATTGTAGAAACAAAAACAAAAG
The DNA here is from genome assembly GCA_903798375.1 of Fraxinus sp. D2006-0159. Taxonomy (NCBI): domain Eukaryota; kingdom Viridiplantae; phylum Streptophyta; class Magnoliopsida; order Lamiales; family Oleaceae; genus Fraxinus; species Fraxinus sp. D2006-0159. The sequence continues at coordinate 11,885 of CAIGRQ010249382.1, read as the reverse complement.
CCATTAGACTTTCATACATTTCACTTGTACTGTAAATGTTTTATTTGAAAAGTAATTCTGGCAATCCTCCAACTCTTTGCAAAAAAGCTAATAATTCACAATCCCATAAGAAAATAAAACAATGCCAAAGCAAGGTAGAATCTTAGATCACATGATAATAAACTGAAGTTTAAGAAAACACAATCACCAACTTTTTATTAGGTACATTAATGATTGAACTCTTCTTACCTTCATTAAAAACTCTCTCATAGTATAAATTTCAAGAAAAAAAAAATCCATTCCACAGTGTTTGCCATAGGGATGTTTTTGTTGATTTCAACTAACCTTATTTTCAGTTTTAAATAAAACATGTCCTATTGTTTTTTATATTCATTTTAAAAAGTGTAGCCACCATCTTTAAAGTTAGTAAAAAAAAAAAAAAAGTGTTTGTGCTGCACGAACACCTTGTCCGCACTGCACAAACATTAGTGTCTGCGATGTGTTGACACCAGCCAGTTCCTTGTGTCTGCACATCGCGGACACTGTGCCCGTCCGCAAATCGCAGACATCGTGTCCGCACACCGCGGGCACCGTGCCCGCGGTGTGCAGACACTAGGACACCGTGCTTTGCGGTGCTAGTGTCCGCACAGCGCGGACACCGTGCCCGCTCTATCCTCTTTCTGTAAACGTAGTGAATCAAAATCATGCTAAATAAGAGAAAGTCTCTTGCTCCCCCAAAGCTTTATCTTACATCCATTAAATATTAACCACTTCCACAGGAAAATGTTCAGGTTGCATTTCCAACAACTAATTACCTAAAAGTTAATAGACCCAGAACCCAATATAGTGGAACACTCATCAAATCAGCTAAAATTCAATATCCCCAGAAACTCAACGCAGTATATTACTCAAAACGTAAATAATATATCAACGATTTTAAACGCTTTGTACACAAAAATATGAGAACTGAGTGAAAATTGAACCTTACTCGAGGAACTTCATGGCGCCACTGAGAGAGAAAAGTGAGAGACAAAGAGTGAGAATTGAAAAGATTTGAGTGAAAGAATGAATTTGAAGATATTTCTTATAACAGATGTGTAAAAGATCTTTATATAATTTTAACTGCAATAGTCAACAAAGATGGTTACGTACCATAGCAAAATCAGATTGGAAAAAGACAAGTGTGAAAACTAGTGTTACAAAAATGAATGATGAATAATATGTTGTCTCTAATCTTTTAATAGAGGAGTTATTATTTACTCACTTTTTTTCAATCATATGATTTTTCGATAATATAATATTAAACACAAATTTAAATCTTTTTGTTGTTTTTAAATAATATATACACCCTTTGTGAATCTACTTTAAAATGCATGGGCTCAATCAAACAATCAGTCGTTCTCATAAGAACCACATATATTTGTCCCCCATTATAATTTACATCTTTGTCTATTTTTTTGGGACTTTTTTGATTTCTGTTTCCCAGTTAGGTTTTTCTGTATTCGAATTATTCTGAATCTAACCCTGATTTGAGAATTCCGTTTCGCATTTGATTTTCCTGATTTAAGGGTTTAATTTTTATTGAAGGATTAGGTGAACCCCAATTTTGAAAATTCTTTCTGCATATGATTTTTTGATTTAGGGTTTCACTTTTATAGAAGGATTAGGTTATGTCCCCTCAATTTTAGGAACCCTGTTTATCAACGCCTCTAGATCGTTTTTTCGTTGGTTCTTCTGCTATAGATTGAATGAAATATATGATCTATCAGATTTCTTGTTGTATTAGTAGTTCTAGATATAAATAGCAATTGTTCATACCGCACTACCAAGCCAGATACTCTTAGATAGAGATAGAGATTTGTACGAATACTCTAGCATTTATTTAAGAATGAAGCAATCAAAGAAGAAAAAGAGATCAAGAGTTTCGAAAAAGGAGAAGGGAAAAAGTCCTGCTGCATCATGCGAAGGTTCTAACGAGAATATTGAAAGGGTCCTGAAAAATTTAACGGAGGCTTTTGCTTCTGTTTCGCTGGAAAAAGCTGCTTCCGCTTACAAAGAAGCCAATGGGGACCCAAACAGGGCTGCAGAAATCCTTGCCAATGTGGTAGAGAGCGCAGTGGCTGAGGATCATAGCACGAGTTGCTCGAGCTCAAGTGCAAATTACAACATGGATACAAGCTCGAGTTCTAATGGGAATTACAATGTGGATACAAGCTCGAGTTCGAGTGCATCAGAGTTGTTTGTGCAGGCAAATGATTGTGTTCAGCAAGGTTTTAAGCTGAATAGTAAGATCAGGTCGAAGAAAGTTGTAGCTACTGCAGGAATGGTGGCAACGATGTTGGGAAAAGACTATGTGAGGTCTACTCCAAATAAGAGTTCACTCAAGTGGAAGGGTTTTCACGAGGACATCTGGAGCAGGGAGGACAAAGAGCAGTTCTTGTGCTCAATGCTTGGATCGGAGTGCGATTTGAACTTGGGTGTCATTAGAGATGTCCTGTGTGGGTTATATGCTATTATTTGTTTTGCGTTTTTCTTTCAATGTATTGTTATGAAAACTGATGTGTTTATTCTTTTCGGGGTGGGGGGTAAGATTTATACTTTTATTAATAATAAGATTTCAATGTGGTGGTCTCTTGAGGATTTTATGTGACTTGAAATTACCTTTTCTTTCACAGGTCAATGTGGATATGACTTTGAGAAGGTAAGGACAGTAAATTTGACTTCTTCCATCACTTTCAATGTTAAACTACTACAACTTTGTATGCCATACTATGGTTGCTCGTTTTAAAGAGCATTCTCTTTCCAGTCCCTTCATTTCGTAACCATTGTCTAGCTTTTCATCTTAGTATGGGTCAATTTAAAGTCACCACCTAAATGAAAAGTACATTTTTATCTCTTTTCTCCCAGAATACTACTTGTAGAAATGATTCGTCTTTCAAAAGGTATACAACCCTGCTACAAATGCTAAATATCCTCACAGCTATATCAATCACAATGTCCTGCCACTATGTTGTCTCCCTCTTTTCTCCTATTGATGACTACGAATCTCTAAAAGTAAGCCAGCAACCAGAAGTCTAATCCTTTCTAAATTTAACCTTTACCAAAATCTTGAGAAACATTAGTCTTTATTATTGTTGTTGTTGTCGTCGTCGTTGTCATCGTCAGCAATTCAAGTTGATGATTTTACCCACGGTTAGTCATAGGTGATGTCTATAATGTTGATGTCAATGGTTAGTCTAACTTTCAATTTCGCTGACTTTGCCCCCTAATAAAGACCTTTCTCTTAAGTCTGAAATAGAATCAGAGTAACCATAGGTAAAATGATGTCAAGATAAATAGTTTCCACACTCCTCACTGAGGGAGCTCAAATGTTTTTGATGGGTTTTTTACTCGTGAGTTATCCGAAAATATTGGTGGCAGCTAACTCCTTTTTTTCTTTCTAAAATTAAAAAATGCTTATCAATCTTCTTTTGTTCCATTATGTTTTTGTTACAGTATAATGCTTGAAGTATGGAGCTACTACTAAGCCATTGTTTGAGCCCCATTTTTTCCATCAAAATATATTCTTAAATAGTGATTTGACCCTATTTCAACCACGCATTATTCAATAAAATAATATTATATGTTCCTTATTTTTTAACCACACATTCTCCATCATAACACTAGTACAAAATTCATTTTTTTGAAAAAATGGGGCTCAAACAAGTATTAAATTATTCTTCCAAACCTGTTGGGCAATATAGAATTATTTTAGTTTTTGGAAATTTTATTCCATATTAATGTTTCCCACTTTCTCTACCTTTTACAGGCTTTAGATGTACTACTTGAATTATCTGGTTCCTCGAGTAAACGATCCAAATGTTGTTATGATTCTACTGATGGAGAAGATCCTCAGTTTCTTCTGGAATCAAATGGCAGTGTATGTTGCAGTTTATTCTCATCCATTTCTGTCTTTATTTTTTTTTTTTTGGTTAAATCATTTTGATGGTTTTTACCGTTGTTTCCTATAGTTTTCTCCTCTTTCCCCTTCTGCCCCATCCTACAAAGACTACCTACAATACTGAGTATTGTGCCTTTATAGGCTGTTAATCAATCATTTTTTGCTTATTACCTGCATTGATGACGTGTTTTCTGGTACATTGTACTTGCTTTATAGTTCCTCTTGAAATGATTAGTTGGTGTGGTTGGTAAACCAAACTATGAGAGGGGAACCTGTGATCTTGGTGTTCATGTCATAATGCAATAGAATATCATAGCCCATTTTTGTTCTTTATTCTTTGTTCTGGTTTGTTGGATATATGGATTAATATTCATTTATGACAAGCCTTCCTAAAAATTGTTAATTATGGGCGTCTAAACTCATTTCCATGAGTAAAATTATCTTAGTTTATTTTAATGTCCCTGCAGCTTTCTGATGGGACATTGAACTCAACTTCTCATCCATCTGAAATTGAAGTTCAAGATAATGTGACTCCTACTGTGAATCTTTTCAGGTAATTCAGTTTAATTATTGGTCATTCAGATATGCACATATTCGTCAGGATGAAATGACCTATGTTCTATTTGCCACTGGAGTTTCATTTTGCTGCACTAAGAGGATCTGGATAAAAAATAGTTCTGAAATATGTCTATTTGTTGTAACAGAAAAATGGTCAGAGAGATCTTTACATTTCTAATAAAAAGCATTGAGTAACATACTCAGAAAATGAATATGAGAACTTGCCAAATAAGTTGTGAACATCGTTCTTTCTGCACTTTATAAAGATGGAACGTTCATTTCATAAATATTTCTGGCACTTAACCTTGTAAAACATGAACCATACCTATAGTTTCACTAATAATCTCATCATTCTTTTGATTGCTACTTACTTTGAAATCACATTTCACATTACCGGCTAAAGTTGTCCCATTAATTAACAGTGAAGGAATTTAAGTGGAAACGCTCTTGTGAAATTCCTATATAGACTTTCATAAACAACGGAGGACTTCAGGCGAGTACACTCTTGTGGAAATCCTTTATAGATTTTATTTCTCTAATTTGTTGTGAATCATAGGCCATGTACCTGCAACCAGCTATATGTTCTTCTCCTTTCATTTGAAGACAAATCTAGGATAGTATCTTTGGCTGTTAAATGTTTAATTCTTACAAGGATGGAATTATAAACTTCTGCTGAAAGTGTTGAATCAGGTTGTTTGTTGAAAGATAGTGCTTAAATTATAGTCAAATATTTTGTAGAAGAATTAGGCTATTCAGTTAGCTTGTACAAGATAATGATGCAAATATTTTTTTCTCGTTTTTTCTTTTTAACTGGAAGCTAGTTTATTCTGAATCTTCTGAAATTTGTCCCAATCAAGGTTTTACTTTCTAAAATTCGCTGGTGCGCTTTACAATCTTGAATATCCTTGGATGTGTAAGGCTCGCTTGGGAGTTTTGGAGTTCCGGTTATGACCTTTTTTAAAGTACCGCTTTTAAGCATTTATGAGCGGATCTATTTTTAGCCGTTTTTAAAACAGTTCAGCCCATGCTTGGAAGTTTATTATCCGCCGATTCTAAAAGTTTTTTAGAAGAACAAAATTACATATATGATCCTTGGTTAAATTTTCAATTTATAGTTTCTTGTATGAATTTGTTTACTTATAAATTATGTTTTACTTGTAGGTAATTTTTTTTTACATATAAGTTAATATTTACGTAAAATGTTAAGTTAATATTTTTTACTTGTAAGTAAACTTTACAATTATAAGTTAATTTTGTACTTTTAAATAATTTTTACACATAAGTAAATACTTAAATAAGTTTTTTTTCTTTTATTAATTTTATAAGTGAATTTTTGTCTTATTAGTTGTATTTTTTACTTTATAAACAAATTTTTACACAAAGGTTATTTTTTATCTTATAAGTATTTTTTTAATTATAATATAATTTTATTACTTATAAATAATTTTTCAGTTAGTATATTTTTTATCTTACAAGTAATATTTTAGTTTGGAACAATTTGTTGGTTGAAAATAATTATTCTATGAAGGGTAAAATTAGAAGAGAATATAATAAACAGCTAAAACCCGCTGATTTGATGGGTTAAGAGAATCGGTCAAAATTACACTACACTGATTTTGGGTGATTTTTAAGCTATTCAAAATCGGTGCCCAAAAAAACTAGCAAGCACCGGTTCTTTCAACCCCCCATGAACTATGCCACCTAAAACTGATCAAAATTGGTGAAAAAATAACTCCCAAGCAGGCCCTTAATGTTAAGTCATTCCTGAACAAAAACTCTTGTAATATATCAGTGGGTTCCTCTTTTATAATTAAGGAACTATGAGCATGTTTGAGAGTAGCTTGTGGGCTTTCTCTTAATCCCACAAAGAGTGGGAGAAAGCCAATTAGTTGCTCCCAATCTTTTCTTTTATACAGAAATAATTTGTTATAGGATGTGTCTAGCTGGTGACCAAAAATGTAATGGTCTGTTAAAACTTATCAACTTTTAGAATATTATTGTTAGAGCAATAGTGTATATTTAATATTACAGCCCAATCTTAATCTAAACAATTTCAGAAAACTTATTGCATCAGAATGTTAAGGTTTTGTTTGTTACCCGAGGGGAATATATGTGACGTTCTTTTTCCCTTTTCATTCTCGAAGTATCTCTTTTTGCTTGCAAGATGACAAACTCCATTCTGGTTTCTAACATGAAGGTCCATAAACTCGGAAATAAGAAATATTCTGTCAAATACATTTTTCCATCCTTCTCTTCAGGGGAAATGCCGTGGAAGGAAATTAAGAGCACCGTGTTCTAATATATATGTTGTCTAGAAGATAGAGAGCACAATAATCATGTGAAAGGACACTTAAGTTAGTATTTAGCTTTTCTTGGAGGTCTGATCTTGAGGTGAAGTGAAAGTTGTTACCTTAAGAACTCTTGCGCTTCTATGGACAAGTCTCAACTTTCAATATGCAAGTGGAATATATATTTTCACAAAGGATAGTTTAAGATGGAAATAAACCTGGAAACATTAGATTGATTGATGATCTTCTGTGTTTTCAGGAATATTTCTGAAGTTTATGCAGCCAGTGAATCTCACTGTTTGAAGGAGACTGGAAACTCAGAGTCAGAACTTCCACAGGAAGTGTTAAAATCCCTGTTTAATATGCCCACTCCAAAGAATGCTGAACATGAACCTAACACCATGAACTGGAGGAACGTGGTAAAGAAAATGGCATCCCTGGGACAAAGGTTGGAACCTGGTGGTAGTGAACAAGAGCAGAGTCTCCATGGTATTGTAATTTTCTTATGCATATTTCAATTCTACTGACTTGTTTTTCCCATTAAATGATTTTGATTATGCTGATTCAATTATCAGTTAGTTCTTTGCTCATTGTGTCTGCTGCATCTATCTCTTCAGTTTATGTTGTCTTAAAGATATATGTCAAATTGTCAATAACTCAGCATAAGTATTAAGTTCATATCTGAAATCTTGTGTTGCATGAGGATTTTCTATAATTGTGTTATCATGCAAATACTACATTACGATGAAATGTTTGCCATCTTTTTGGGTGAAAGTTCAATGGATGAAGCTGGTTTTGTTTGTGTTACGAATTATACAACAGTTGCAGCTGCTTCAAGTTTCTTCTCCCTGGTCAATTGAAAATTAGTGCTTGAAATTTTAGTCTCTTAAATTTTCTTCTTAAATTGGAATCACTCTCAATATTCTGGTTTTGTTAAAAGTGTTAGATCATATTAATCTCTTCACTACATTTAACTTCTCTTAAAATGTAGCTAAAGGAGATGAATATCAGGTGTTCAGAGTAACTGCGAAGCAGCACTGGGAGTCCATGAATTCTTATTATCAGAAGGTAGTGTATGCTTGTGTCATCTCTGCTGTTTTAAGAATTTGTACTGGTATGTACTATTGGTTTTATGGTTTTTGGGCTTGTAAGTCTGAGAAGGCACATATTTCTGCAGGCTGCAACAGCATTTGCAAATGGGGAGAGGGAATATGCATCTTATCTCTCTGAACAGGTATATATCTAGAAGGTTCTGCTGTAATCTATTACTTGTTGAGTAGTGTCCTTGTTCGGTTTCCATCTTTGCCCTTGTTTGATCCCCCATTATTTCCAAAAAAATTTCCTTATTTTTTAACCACACATTCTCTATCAATCTACTATTCCAAAATGCATTCTTAGAGAGTGTTTGGTAGAGATTAAAATCAGATTAGACGGGTGGGACCCAATAACGATCATATTTTCAATTTTAATTGGATTTTAATCCGTACCAAACAGGCTTTTAGATTATAATGGGGCTCAAACATGCTCTTTGTTTGTTTGTTCGTTTGTGAATGCAATCCTGGTTCGTCACAGGAGTTTTGTTGTTAAAAAAAATAAAAATAAAATCATGTCTGGCAATAATTAACTTAAAAGTAACTTCGACTTGTAAGCACAACCAAACACGCTACAAAATCTTGTTTGAATGACTAGACTCTTCTAACGATTTTTTTTTTTTTTTTTGAGCTTGTTTGGTTTAGA